>PVJA010005540.1:0-78491 GCA_004027025.1 Myocastor coypus
CTGGGCTCTGAGCCCCAGGGCAGGACTAGTAAATCATGTGGTACTGAGGATCAATCCTGAGTCCTTGAGCCTGCCCAAGAAGGCATTTAGAATACTGAGCTATCTTTGTGGCAACATTAAATGCATTCTTTTTTTTTTGTCTTTTTGAGACAGGGTCTCACTATGCAGTTCAGGCTGGCCTTGAGCTCACTTTTGTAGCCCAGGCTGGTCTCGAACTTGCACCAATCCTCCTGCCTCAGCCTCCCGAGTGCTGGGATTACAGGCGTGAGCCACCACGCCCGGCTTAAATGCATTCTTAATCAAATTTAGATGTTCTGAGCTGGGAGTGGTGGTGCACACCTGTAATCACAGTACTCAGGAGGCTGAGGCAGGAGGATTGGTGTGAGTTCAAGACCAGCCTGGACTACAAAACTGAGCTCAAGGCCAGCCTGAACTTCATAAAGAGACCCTGTCTCGAAAAGACAAAAAAAAAAAAAAAAAAAAAAAAAAAAAATTTAAATGTTCTGTAGACTCAACACTTTGTAGTGGCAGATTTTTGAATTTAGAGGACATGAGAGCATTAAGTAATACTTTTGATTTTATAATTATTATAAAATGTTATTTGTAAAGAGTATGGGATATGCAAGCTTATACAACTCGATCTGACCACTATTGCTATAGATTGGATTATAGACAGCATGGCTATCTTTATTTCATTTTACTGATTTTATTTATTTATTTATTTATTTATTTATTTATTTATTTATTTATCTATTTATCTATTTATTTATCTATTTACTTATCATTTCTTGTATTTAAGGAAGGGTCTACAGAGTGTTCAGTGTTTCACTCCTAGATCACACTCATAGTGATCAGCCCGTTTACAGTCCTGCAAACCTGGGATTACAGGCACATGTGCCACCATGCCCAGTCTCAGTTACTGCCTCAGTGTGCCGCAGGGGCAGGGCCAGCATGAGACAGCAGAGTTACAAATAGGTAATGAGAAGGGAGGGAAAGGAGTCAATACAAGTGCATTCCAACTGTGGCGAGAGGCACATTGGTTCAGGCCTGTAGTTAAGACAAAAGATAGAGGTACTATGCCTACATGCCTCCTCATGGGATGAGCCAGCGGTGATAGATATTCTAAATAGGTATTGCTCACCTTGCAGGAGAGCAAAGTTTCCTTTCAGGGAAAGTCCCTGCTCTTTCCCTGTACCCTGACTACTATACCCTGGCTACCTGCTTCACCATTTGATCCCCATTTGTTACGCTCTGTGTCCAGTTGTCCCCACCGAAGCCTCATATAATCATTGGTGTAGCTTCTAGGGTTTGTGCTTAATTTATGATTCAATGCAGGGATTATGGATGTGGGTGCTACACCGACCCTGGGGTACATAGCCTGAATACAAGGAACGGAGAGAGGCTGGCTGGCTACCTCATCCCCTACCACTCCCTTAGAGCTTAGCTCTCTTCTACCATCAAGAACTGTTGCCCTCTGCCATGTGCCACTTTGTCTTGGCTCCAGCTGAGTATGGACTGAAACCTCCACTAACTTTGAGTTAAAGAAACCTTTCCTTCCTTAATTTTGGGCATTGGTGATTTTGTCCCAGCAAGAGAAAAGTAACCGAGGATAACATTTAATCAATACTACTGGAGCGATTATACTAGCAATCCTATTCGTTGACCACAGGCCTTTCCTGCCTCCCACTCACCTGGTGATTTCTCACTGGGTCACTGTTACCTGAGCAACTACACCTGCAATCTCGATACCAGATAATAGTTTTCCCAACAGCACTTCCTATTTTGTGCTATAACACTCCCGTGGAAGGGGGAATCCTCTCCCACCCCTCCAGATTCACTCTGTCTCTCTTAGGAAGAACCATTCTTTCCATAACAAAAAGCTTTCTTTCCCCCAATAAATGTTTTCTGTTCTTAGCCTCCACTGTTCCTAGAATTCATTCTTTGATTTTCGAGAAGAGAAACTTGGAGTCTATGCCCCGTATGTCACTCGGGTCACTCACAGTTCCTATATCATTTGTGTATCAGTTTTACCTTGAATAAGCTACTAAAACTTTGTGAATCTTTTCTTAATTTTAACACAGTATCTTCTTGGGATTGTTATGAAGATCTGTAGAGCGATTTACCCATGGGTGTTTAATATGCACAATATCATTTGTATATACACACAGAAAAAACACTAATTTCAGACATTTCAGATCTCTTAGCATGTTCATAAATAACAAAAATTTTATATAACAAGTACAATTAACCATTTTAGTGGCCAAATGTAACATTCAGTAATAATATGGTGACCTTAATAAGAACAAGTGTAATAGTATAAGCCAATAAAAATATATAGTATCAATCTTGGAACAAGTTTTATAAATCATTTGGTCCAAATTATCAGAGGTGATATACACCTGTTCAGTTTGTTCACTTTCCCCATAGACTATACACACCACACACACACACACACACACACACACACACACATACACACACACTGATACATGTGAGAATTATTGAAATAAGTCTAGAGAGCATGTATTATTCAAGTGACATATTGAAATATACTAGCAGACAAATGATCTTACCTAATGTGTGAGTACCCTAAGGCTTTTCTTTGATATATATATATATAGATATAGATATAGATATAGATATAGATATAGATATAGATATAGATATATATATATATATTTTTTTTTTCCTATGCAGAAAGTCTTAAGTTGGAATCAGAAAAAAATAACGCAAGTGTCTGTCTTTGTCTCCGTGCCTGCCTGTCTAGGTATTTATAGACAGATTGGAAAAATCACTTTTCTAAACACAACTAAAGTAAGGAACGCCAACATTGCTACTTTAACATCCCGCCAGTGTTCTCGTCAGCCTCACTGCTGACGTTGGCAACGTGACCATCATAAACACGGTCATGAACTAGCATCCACCAACCTCCTCACTATAAGTATCCATGGTCTTGCTAACTTGGTTACCACTTGCTATGTATAGAACACTGCGCTAGTTCCTGAGAAAACTACATATGAAAATTCTACATGTCATAAACATAGATACACATCAGATACTTATACTGTTAAGTAAAAAAAAAAAAAAATCTAGGTCTACAGGTATGGTTAAAGAAATCTTCACTATGTGTAGACATAACACTTCCCCAGACTTGTATCCTTTTTGTAGGCAGAGAGTTAGATAGAAGCACTGTAGGTAGTCAATGGAAAGACAGGCACCTCAGCAGCTGGCCAGACCTCAAGAGAAAAGATGAAGCAGAAGCAGCCACATAGCTTCCTAGGATTGGGCACCAGACATTAATATTCAAAATGGGTGTCAATCTTGTTGAAAAAGCCAGAAGAGTCTCTAACCCAGATCCCTGCTGTTCTGGACTCATGCCACCTGCTACGATTCATGTCCCCATTTGATCCTGATAGAAACAATCTTACCCAAGCAGTTATACTTGTACCCTTACCGGTTGACCCTGCTTTTGTCCCAACTCATGCCCACCTAGTGAGACCCCATGTTTACCACTTTGGACAAGCCTACCCTCACAGACTTGGGCTATAAAAGTCTCTAGGAAAAGAAGTGCCCCTGGCAGCTCCCTTTAGTCCCCTTCTGGACCTCGCTTACACAGAAGCTCCTTCCCCATCCATAAATATATTCTGCTCTTAATCTCTGTTGTTCCTCTAATTTGTTTCTCACTTTTACAGGACATGAACTTGACCCAGTTACCTTTCTACTATATCTACATTGTTTTCATCTCTACCCTTGACCAAAAACCCCCTTCTCTGTTTTTCTCTTTCTGTCTGTCTGTGTGTCTCTCTCTGTATATATATATATATATATATATATATATATATATATATATATGCACATATATCCACACACATATATATTCTTTTTGTTTGTTTTTTGTCTGTTTTTGTTTGTATTTTGTACTAGCAAACAAACTCAGAACCTTGTGATTGCCACACAGACAATTATGCCACTGACCTATCTCCTCAGTCCAATTTTAATATTTTTTTAGATAAATTGATAGATACATCTAACTAGGCCTTTGAAGTAATACGAATGGAATTTTAAAGGAAGAGTCTCACCCACAAGAACCTAGAACTACTAATTTTATCATCACAATAACTAGTGACCCCGGGGTCAGTGTTCACTGCTCTGCCTCTATGCACTTATGATAAATATGTGCAAACTCTTAAAAGGTGGCACTGGAGAAAATATTACAGATGAGGGTATTAGGACTTCAAAATCATTGTTCCCATAGCAGCAGTGTAGAAATGATAGGTGCCCAAATTAACTTAAACAACAAATGACCCAAAATCATACCAGTTAATGAGAATAGAGACAACTGTAACTCTACAAGAGAGTTTATGTTTAATTAAATCCCTCCATTTTACACATGAACTAACAGAGATATAGAAATATTGAATGATTTGAAACACTAAACGTACAGCAAAATATACTTTCAGTGCTAATTAGTAAAATAAGAAGGGCTAGCCAAATAGCTCAGCGGATTAAAGCACCTGCAAGCAGGCCTAGGGGCTCTGAGTTCAATCCCTGGACCTGCTTTGCCCACCACCACCCCTGGAGCATGCTGCGATGGCAACTGAGACCGGGCATGGTGGTACATGCCTCTAATACCAGCTCTTGGAAGGCTGTAAGCAGGCGGATCACTATCAGCCCAATCTAGTAGTGAGACCCTGAACACCTGCAGACCCTTCCCTAAAATACAAATAACAATAAGGAGGAGGAAGAGGAGGAGGAGGAGGAAGAGCAGGAGGAGGAAGAAGAGGAGGAGGACAAGAAGAAGAAGAAGGACAAGGAGAAGGAGGAGAAGAAGAAGAAGAAGAAGAAGAAGAAGAAGAAGAAGAAGAAGAAGAAGGAGGAGGAGGAGGAGGAGGAGGAGGAGGAGGAGGAGGATGAAGAGGAGGAGGAGGAGGAGGACGACGACGACGACGACGACGACGAGGAGGAGGATGAGGAGGATGAGGAGGAGAGGAGGAGGAGGAGGAGAGGAGGAAGAAGAAACACATAAAAAGGAGTGAATAAACAAATAAAGGTTCTGAAACAAGAAAAAAAGTTAAAAAAATAAAATGCTCTATAAAAAAAAGAAACACATATTGAAGCTCAATTTCAGATTTCATTGAAAGAAGAGGTTAAAATCCCTAGACATGAATAATTTTATTTATTAAACCTGTACGAAAAGAGCAGCTTTATCTTGTTATGTCTATGTCCTTCTCAGAAGCATTGCCCAGGCAATCACTAAGGTGGAGAAATCGGAAAAAGTGAAGTGTTCATACTGGAGTGTAGTATATGCAAAAAGGAATATGCATATGCATAGCTTGAGAATGACTATACTTCATTTTTAATTTAAATCGATAATTTAGTTTTGTAATCACATTCATATGCCTTTCTTCCACATGTTACCAAGTTTGTGCCATTTCTCTTCTACATTCAAGTGGAGCAAAGCTCTTGGACCACCATGTGATAAAATATTCACGTTCCATGTGTTGTCTAGACAAGCCAGAAACTTGAGAGTGTAGAATACTTCTAAATGTTCTAAATTACTTAATAAGCTATAATTCTAAAGGAAATATCCCCTATTCCATTTAGAAAGCTTTTAAACTTATATGTGCAAATTTTATTCATAGAGTCAAATTGTATAAAACACTTAGCTTTTAAAAGAAGCTATGTGAAAAATGTGCTTCGGATTGTCTTCTGAGGAAAAGTGGTTGAAAATTAATCATTCTGAGTCTAAATGCAAAAGGAACTGTAAAAAGCATCATTTCCTCTCCTCTCAGCTTACTTGGACCAGTAGTTAACTGTTTAAAGCCACCTCAGTGGCAAATATAAATGTAATTTTAAAATGGGATCATAAAATCCACTCAACCTATCTATTTTCTAATACAGCAAAGCTAAGAATAATTAATAAACTTTAAGAATAATTTTCCAAATTAATTTACAAACACTCACATGATTGTATCAATTAAGGAAGACATGGGAACATGAACTAGGAATGCCTGTAACTCACTTTGCATGCCTTTGACCTGCTAGTCACTCTCTTTACCTGGTGGTCAAATAGTTCACCAAACCATTAGTAACTCAGCTTAAAACGTGGATGAGGGCTGGTCAGATGGCTCGGCACACTAAAACCCCTGCTTAGGCAGAGTACAGTGGCAGGGATTCCATCCCCAGCGTGCTGTGCTGGCCTCACCCTCAGGGTGCACTGAGCCTGAGAGTGAGATTGGGCGTAGGCACGTGGGCCTCTAACCCCAGTGCATGGGAGTCTCAAAACAGGGAGAATCATTACACGTCTGATCTGTGTAGTGAGACTCTGTAGACTTTGTGACAAATACAGAAAAGAAAATAAATAAATAAAATAAATAAACGAATAAAACACGGATGAAATACTTGATGTTTGTCCTTTACTTGTCTTCCTTTTCAAAAGAATAGCACTTTATTTTTAATGAAGCTTTTTAAATAAGATTCTCACCAAAATTTTTCTAAAATTCTTCACTTTCCCCAAATATGCCTGCATTTGATTCAGATTACCAGGGAATCTTATACTCACAATCCTATTTCATTTTTGTTTTCACTTCATGAAAATTTTATGCTTCATTGTTTTTTAAATGACAGTCATTGTAACTAAATAAGTATATTTCATTTTTAAATAGATTTTATATTTTTTTTTATTACAGTTAATCAATGTCGGATTCCAATGAGGAATAACCATTACTGAAGGAAACCATAAACAATAGGGCATATTGTCATTTACTTTATCTATGGTGTTCCCAAATCAGTAAGAGACCTTGGAAAGCTTTCAGCCAGATGCTATGGCAGGGTCATACATAGCTTACAAAAAGAATCACTGAAATTATAGCTTTGAGACATCCTACATAATACTTCATTCTTGTTTTTTATTTAGACATTATTAGACATTATAGGTGTCCAGTGTATTAAGTAATATTCTGCTTTTAAGTTACCAACTCCAAATTTTCTTTCAGGTTACCTTGGGCATGCTTTATAGATTAGAAAATGTCACTTAAAGTCAATGGAAAGAAAATAGGAAGCATGGGGGAAAAATCTATAGAAAGTTGCTCTCCTGGGCGTGGTTTTGCACACCTGTAATGCCAGCTCTTAGGAGGCTGTTAACAGGTGGATCACTATGACATGGTCTACTAGTGAGACCCTGAGCACCCTGCAGACTCTTCTCTAAAAAATGCAGAAAACAAACAAACAAACAAATAAATAAAAAGTTGCTCTCGGTGTGTCCTTCCTTACCTTACCTTATGGCACTCTCATTCTGGGGATTTTGATGTGTGTTATCACTGCTGCTTTTATTTATGAGATGAAGAGTAGGTACCAATGCCCTTATTTTGATCATGACACTTCTAGGATCCCCAAGCTGTCTTAGGGGAAGGTTGGGAAGCCGGCTTTCACATGCAGGGCCTCCTGAAGAAATAGCACCCACTGACCTTCATAGCAGATGCTGACGCGTCCAGTTAGAGTACATCATGTTTTAAAGTTCCTGCCTCTGGGGCCCGGTACGATGGCTCAGTGGTCTAAAGCGCCTGCTTAGGAAAGCTTAGGCGGCTGCAGGGACCGTGGTTTGATCCCCAGCACCACATGCTGCGTCAGCCCTGCCCTCAGGGCAGGATGAGCCGGCCATAAAAATAAAAATAAATAAATAAACAAATAAAAGTTCTGAAACAATAAAATAAAATAAAATAAAATAAAATAAATTATATATTAAAAAAAAAAGTTCCTGCCTCTGTAAAGCAAAGCCCTTGGGACTAATCATCACAAGGGGAAGATGCAGTGATGGCAGAATGAATAGGGAGAGTAGAAGCCTCATTTTATTGAACTGTGCGTATAATATCAGTAAACTAAAAATGAATCTATTATTATGGTACAAAAAATGGAGCAGTGCTTAAATGTCTGCATGTAAAATGGGAACATACACCTACTATAATTTGGACTATACTTCAAGCTCTTAAATTTTAAGCAAAATTTTAAAATCCACATGGCTACACATAGAGTAAAATTGAGATGACAAATTCCTTCCTCGCCTCACAAATCCTTTTTCTATCAAGTTGTGTCAATTACTGTTCTTTCATTGCTGGGACAAATGCTCAACACCCAAAATGAAGGAAGCGAAGGTTTATTTAGCTCACAGTTCCTGGATGTTTCAGTCCACACTCAGCGGGCTCCTAAACTGAGGGGCACATGGCAGAGAACAGCAGTTCATGGTGGCGGAAGCGCTACAATTGCAACAGAAAGAGAGTCTGTCTCTCTGTCTCACATATGTTACATTCAAGTTATCAGCCCCAGCTTGGATGAAGCACTCACACACATAAGCTCAGCGATACTAAAATTTCTAATCCCAGTGGATCACCCATAATCTCAGTGGATCGCCCATAATCTCAGTGGATCATGAATTAATCTCAAATTCTAGAAATCCCTGTTCCATTCCTGCATGAGGCTTTTGGGGGACACCTACACACAAACAAGCTTCTTTTATACTTTTGACTGTAAGAACTCATACTGTAACAGAGTTAGAAACGTGAACCAAAGTGAACTGCTATAAGGTCAAATCATTAAAAACATTCTCCAAAAAATGGTTGCCATATTGTGTCAAAACAAAACAAAATAAAATGCCATCATTTAACTGTTGCTTGTGTTATAGGGGATAGGTGGTGGAACAATTTTTCAACATTAATACTGACAGGAAAACACTTCCATTTCTAAAATTATTGTTTGGCACCAAAGCAACAGCATCAAATCACAAATCCTGTTTGATTCCTTTAAAATTTTATTAGTAAACAGTCCTGAATCCAAACTTCTGCGTTCAGCAAGAAGTACCTGGCTACTCTGGGTCCTGCGAACTCACAAGCTGAAGCCAACCTTGATAGGTAGGAGGTACTTCCACCAGCATTTCCTAAAATGATGTTCTTCCTCACTGCCTTCACTTTGTTCCTATTGGGCTTAGTCTAGAATTCTTAGGCAACTCGTAATTGTCTTTGAAGGCTCAGCTGTAGGAAACTTTGAGTGAGTATTCCTTATCATTACCCTAGAATTTATTATGTTAGGGGGTGCTGAAATGCTCTCCATTGTATCTATGCCTCATCTTCATTACACAAATTATTGCTTCGTACTTTGACTTAAATACCTTTTTCCTCCACTGCTTAAGACTGCTCATTTGTGTAAGCAGCTACTGGCTTCCCTGAAATTCCCATATCGGGCAATAAATGTACACTGTCTATTCAGAAAAACAGAATCAGAAGTGCTGAGACAATATTTTCACTATCTTCCTGTAATTATAATACCTTACAGTCATTTTGAATACCAGGTGTTAAAATATTTTGACAGTTACTCTCCTTTTTCAATTCATTTGTTTTGTCTCACAAACTATCAATATGATTTAAGCAATTATCAATCACGCCTGACAGTTTCCTTAAATATAAATTGAGTTGCCACAAATTGCCTTAAAGAAGGGAGTGAACATGGGAATATTCAATTCAATTCACTTGAGACTGATGGCTTTCTGTCCCCACGCGGAAATGTCAACTGTGACATGTCAACTAAAAGGAATCTATATAAAAGTGAACTCATTCTCTTTTCCAGCATCTATCCTAACTTGAAAAAAGATGCTTGCTTAGTCCCCAGTTCAGTTAACAGTATTTAGAATGCCTGTGAACCCAGGTCTGCCCTCTAAGTCTGTGTCTAAATGCCTCCTTTCATTATGCTCTGGCACGAAAGCATGCTAGTCACTGCTTCACAGCCTGTCTACGCGGCATGATCCTATGAGACCGCACCATCTTGGTTGTTGTTCTGGATCTGGGTCAGGTCCACGTTCTCATTGGCCTCCAAACTTATCTTCCTTTGCACAAATCTGGGGCAATTCCAAATTCTTCACCACACCTTTACTGGAGAGGTTGGTCCAAAATGCAGATGTGTCCTGTCACTTCACTGTGTGTGTAAGGCAGTTTCGCTGTAGAACCAAGCAATGGGCTCAATAAGAAGTTTTGCATTTCCCCCTATTGCCTGGGCTTTTACTTCCTAAAGTTTACCTAGATCTCTGCCATCTTGATCTCAGCCACTGCAAAGAGAAAGGCTCAGCTATATATGCATTTTTTTAACTTTCCTCTGTGAACTGAAAGAGATCATTAAAATTTATTAGCCTTTTTAAAAAAAAAATATTCTAATCCAAAACAGCTATTTTGTGATTTTTTTTTAAGTCTTAGTTTCTAATTTATTTTCTGAAAAAGGGATTTGAAGTCACTAGAAGCCAAGCTAAAACACGGGTAAAGAGATGAGTGCACATACTTATTATTGTTAAAGCTATAAAATATTTTCATTATCAAACATAAAGACTTTGGTATTCTGAGCAATCAGATGAGTCATTGACCTTAGGATAAACAAAACAAAATGAAAAGCACTTGCCACCTGGTCCCAAGCTTACAGTGTGAAGAGATGCCTTGTTAACTCCCAGTCATTCAGCCGGCACTGAGGAGTATTTGTAAAGATGAGTATTTCTGGAGTTGAAGGTGTGGAGAAACTGACACTTCGGCAGGTCCTGTGTCTTCTGAGGGCTCAGCGGGTCATCTCCGGAACGCTCCGGGTCATTTCATGTTTGCGACATTTTCCTCTTCTCCCCTACCTATGCCACATCCACCCCTTGGCCAGCCCCATACATGTCCTCCCGGGATCCTCCTTGAGCTTCCAACATCAGCTTCACACCTTCTTAAACTCGGCCACACCAGGACCCCACACTCATGCTTCCTCTAGTTTGTAGGTGGAGGTGAGGACAGCCGGCAGGCAAACCATGGGTCACGCTGCACTCAGCACCAGGGACACAAGCTTTGAAAAGACAGCTGTGGAACCCGATATCATGGAGCCAATGGCACAGCTCAGAAACCAGCAATAAAATATCAAGCTGTGGGAATATAGAACAGGCGCTGTGCCCCGAGGGCGCCCTATCACAACATAAAGGTGCATTCAACCATGTTTTGTCATTATTTTGGAAACTGTAAAGGCTTCATATGGATCTTTTAGGAGGATCTCCTTTTAGACAGAGTTTCAAAATAAATTAGGAGTAAATACAAAAAAGGAACACCTGAGAAACTCAATCTAAAGTCTTTGATAATATATAAGTAATTAGTAGTATAAAATCTCCCAAACAACAAATTGATTTACAAACATAAAAATGCACAGCCTCTTCTGGGATAGGTCACCAGAGATATTTTTATCTTAAAGAAAGAACTTAAGATAAAAATTATCAAAGATGTTTTTAAATTAAATAATATAACTAGACAATTATTGCTCTGTGGACTTCATGACAGTAAAACAAATTAGAGCTAAAGTATGCTGTACTTCACAAGCAGATAGAATTTAAAAATAATATTGTTCAGTGTCCTGAATAAGTTAAAATGGTACAAATTAGCCATATAATTCTGAGCAATAATTTATCCAGAGTCTTTACCACTTTAGGCAAGTGCTGTGCCACTGTACAAAAGTCCAGCTTAAGAAAACAATTCTTAAGTAATAAATATTGCATAAATTATATGTTAAGCAGTGAAATGTATCATAGGAATATGAATTCATAGGAGAAAATTTATGAACTAGATGATAAAAGTCTTAGGTGACATAGTAAACTGGTCAAATAAATCACTTGGTGAACAACCCCACACCAAGAAGTTGTTTTAAAATTTTGGTTGATGGCATGTGTTGCATTTGGATGACACTTACTTTGCTTCTTTAGAGAGTTATGGTACAGACTATAAGATATAATATGCAGCTGCGTTTGTTCTGTTTCCAAAATGCTCAAGAGAGAAGACTCAAAACAGGTCACAAGGATTTAATGTAATCATTAGATTTGGGTGTGATCATGCACGTGTGTGAGTGTGTGTGTGTGTGTGTGTGTGTGTGTGTCTGTGTGTGTGTCTGTGTGTCTGTGTCTATGTGTTCCTCCCAATGTGTACACATTTGTTAACTTTCACTTGAGGAAATTCGAGACTCTAGATTTTGGTGAGATCAATTTTTCTTTCTATAGACAGGCTTTGAGCAGTTTCATAGATTATTTCAGCCCCAAAGACAAGCTTTTGAAGATAATTTAAGCATTATTGTCATCAAGTAATTCTCCATCTCTTCAGATTTTAGGTTAATAAATTTCATTAAACTACAGGCCACTGAATGCTAAAATTGGAAGCAGAAAAACTCAAAGAATCCTCTATGCCTCTGAATATCAGACATCCAGTATCTCATTTCAGTTTTGATGTCTAAAAAAGGTTAACCTAAAAGGCAGAGTCTATTAGTAAGCTGAAAAATTAATTTCCAACTTTATTACTGAAAGGCAATACTTTTGAAGTTTTCTTTTTGAGGAGGCTAGCAATATCAAGAAAACATGATAACTTCTTTAAAAACAATTCTCGAAAAAAATAAAGCTTTCACTCTCTTTCTTCGTACATAAAACATGCAGCGCACTAAACCTTGCAGATCGCCAGTAATGACTTAGAGAAAAAGGGAAGAAGGGAAAACGAGTGGGGACGTGACGCGGTGTGCGTCTGCTGTTGCGTTCCTTCAGACAGGCGAAGTTGGAAACATGGAGAAATGAAGAATGGATCCTACAGACTGCTCTGCTCAATAAATACTCGAAGGCCACCTCGAGCTGTAAAGTCCCATGTCTCCACAAAGAAGAACTTTTTTTGAACTGACACAGGTTCTTCACCCTAAGTGTGGAACTTGCTGTTCTTTATAGGGACACACTCCCTCAGGGTTAGCTGAGTATGCAGCAGGCGTTCACCAAATACCGCCTCTAGGTCACAAGTAGGACCATGCCCAACCTCATCCTAATTCTTCAGCTTCCATTCCAAGACTGCGTACTTTCCATCCTTCTTAAAAATCGGTCCCTTATGTCTCACCCGACTACTGTGTTCCCTTTTCTTTTACTTCTCCCATTTTGCCTCCTTTTCTCTGTTTCTTGGTTTTGTCATGCAACCCCACTGAACCGCTGGAAAACTACTGAGTACTTCCTGCAAGCAGGTGAAAGAGAAAAGAACAGTAAGTCTGAGTAGGGCCTGGAGAAGGGAAGTCAAGAACACTCATCTGTTAATAGAGACTTTCTACCCTAGGAGAGCTTGCAGAAACAGCCTTTCGGCAGCGTTCTTTCCTGTGGACTCCTAGCTGTACACAGGTGATCCAATCTGAGAATCCAGGTTCTACTGGTGGTTTATAAAATCCACTTATTAGATCTGGGTAACTGCAACATTTTTGTTGAATTATAGTAGTATGAAACAAGAAAGTATGCAGTGCAAGAGGACAGAAGAGAGGACATCTTAAAAAGAAAAGGAAACGAAGAATGAACTGAGTTGAGATACAAAAGATACGCTGTTCTTTCTCTTTTTTTAAATATATATTTAGTATGAGGTCTACAGGGTCTCACCACACAGATGAGACTTGTAGTGATCCTCCTGTTTTCAGCCTCCCAAGTACTGGGGTTATAGGGGAGCACTACCACACCCAGTCTGCCCCAGGGGTAGGGCCACTAGAGCACCACAAGGATTGAACCCTGGTAGCTGTACCTGCCTAAGCAGATGCTTTAGTCAGCTGAGTTGACTGTCTGGTCCCTGTTGCACCTCCTAGTTCCCAAACACAGTTCTTAATGTGGGTCTCAGTCAACCAAGGTTTATATAATGAGATGTGTGGTTAGTTGAAACGCTAATTTCTACACAAAGAGAAACTTTATCATGGTGACTGATTCTTGAGCTCCTTGTTGGAACAATTAGCTGAGATCCAGTGAAACTCGGAAAGCAGTAGTGGGGGTAGGAAAGTAACTGTGATTTCAGTGAAATTCTTTCTCTGAAGTCCAGATCGATCAAGTCAAAGGAAGCCTGTGGGTGAGCAATGTTATCCTTATTTAGGAACAAACAGAGTAAACTCAAATTCCAAGAAAGCAAACTAACTCAGTATCATAGACAGCTACCTCCCAAGGGTAGCAATGATTTACAGCAAGGAAGAAATGAAAAAATGTTCCTTTTATGCATTTTTTTTCAATTGTCTGAAGTATGACACACATCCATGTGGGCAAAGACGTTGAGGGTGGTTTCTTTCTAAGTGCCATAAAAAGCAGAGCTACATAAGTAATACAATTTTTGTTTTATAAATGACTTTGGAAGACTTCTAAATCAAATTAATAATCATCAGGCTAGCCAGAGAGCTCAGCAGACTAAAGCGTCTGCTTAGGCAGACACCAGGAACAGGCTTCGATCCCTGGAGTGCTGTGCTGAGCCAATTCGACCCCTGGAGCTTGCTGAGTCAGTGACTGAGGTAGAGCATGGTGGTGTGCTCCTGTAATCCCAGGGTTTAGGAGGCTGAAAACAGGAGTATAGCTATGACTCTGAGCTGCCTTTTGAGATGCTGTAGACCCTGTACTAAACACATAAATCATCACCATCATCATCTTCATCATCACCATCAACTTTTTGGATGTAGTGAGTTCAAAAGGGGATAAAAAGTTATTTGTTAGTGATTTCTATTCTGATGGGATGAAGTGTTTCTTTATTGTGTAATCTTTATTAATTGTGATAGCATTGAATTTACCTATGAAGTTCCAAATGCATATGTATGCAAGCTAAAAGCTATCTTGTTTCTCACTGGAGTACATGGGATAAAACACTCAGGGAACTGAAAAAGTTTTCAGATACAGTAATACCTCTGCTCACTAATGCTTCTGTGTGGTTTTTTTTTTTTTTTTTTTTAACAAGAGCTTTTGGCAAAATTTTCCTTCTATTGGTTAACTCTGCATCAGGAGACAAACAAGAATGCAGCCATTTTCCCAAAATCATAAAACAAATTAAATTCATAAATCGAGGCATCACTGTCTTCAAAATCCATACTATTGCCCTTGACTGCTAAAATAAAGATTGTCACCTGTTCTTGAGCATTCTTGGGAAGTCCACAAAATGCTACATGGTACTAAAGAGTAAAGTCTACAATATTTAGATACCGAATCAACATTGCAACTCACTATCACAAAAATGTTGGCTAAAATATTGAAATAAATTTACATTATCCATTGATACTAAGATTAAATAGGACAGTAATTAAAAGTTTCGTGTAATGTTTGACATATGGCTGATTCCACTAACTTTTTAATAATTTACATAAACAAAGATAGGATTAAGTATTATGCTGATCAGCTTAGAAATGCGAAGTCCAGTCCACTATGCACTATTATCATTGTTGCTAGAAAAGTTTTAGGTATCTTCCATTTACTCTCTTCTGCTTACCAGAAAATCTTGGCTCTTAAAAGCAGAAAAGTAGTTGGAAAACTTATTTAGTCAACAGGAGCTTGTTTCTAAGGGCAGCTTTCCTGGATGCATTTCACTGAAGTCAGGTCCAGGCTCTGGAAATTAATAACCCTTGAATATATGATGTGAAACTTAAAATATCTTTTGTTGAGTCATCACTTTCACAGAAGCTGGTAGAGTGCTTACTAAAACAAAACAATAAATGAAGCACATTTTTTCCCTTGGATACCTTCGAAATAGCTTAAAAAGTGATTTATGACTTGTATTTCAAAACTGTGCCTGATATACTTTGCACAGAAACAATATTTTTCGTCTTTACATTTTTTCACTGTGTTGTCATAGTTAATTGGTGGATAGACTGTTTTCACCCTCTCACAAAGAGACTGCAAAGACTTGTGCTATGTTGCTAATATTGATGAGTGTAATACAAAATGAAGAAAAAAAGATTAACCCAGTTAAATTTAGATCGGTGGCAATGTCCTGAATGCCAGGGGGTAAAGATAAAGCTAATATGATCTTCAGTGAAAAGTGATTTTATCTCCTACCATGGTTGTCAAACACAGTGTAAATGAGAATCACTTTGAGACTTTCAAAACTTGGAAGTGTATGCCTCTCCTAGTCACAGAGCTCAAAACTGATCTATGAAATGTGTGCTTCAAAGAATGTTCCACTAATTAAATGACCGCTCCACCTCTTACAAACCTTGTCAAATAAAAAAGGCAGACATGTATTCAATTACCTACAACATACATATGTACCCAAATAATTACAATCAAGAAAATCATAAGAAGAGAAAATAATGCATTTTAGTGGTTGAGGTCCATTTTTAAAATGTTTCACTTAATACCTCATTCACAAGGAGAAGTATTAGGGTCAACGCATGAGTATACACATATGAAGGCTGAACGAAAAAGTAAGGTGAACATTCAATGCTTTTTAGAAAAAAGTTATTATAGTAAAGGACACATGGCCAGTCATCTATCTTGTCCTATCATCTGGATAATTTTCAAAAGAGATCTAGAGCCCCTCTTCTCAGGTAGAGAGGTTGTTTCTAATGCAGCTGAAAATTTTTCTCCTTTAAAAATACCTGAGGATATGTTAAATTTCACTGGGAATCCATGGGTCCATTTCTCTTCTACCGGTATTGTCACTCAGTAAAAGTTCTTTTCTGCATAGGTTTTACCTGAGTGCTTCACACTGATGTAATAGGAAGCTACTGAAATTCTGGAACATTGGATATATTATTGCAGTAAAATGATATCAGTAAAATGGAACACATTACAAATCCTCCCAGTGCAGTAACATGTAGCATCTGAATGGGTGTGAATGCAATTGTGAAAGTCAGCTGCCCACTTTTAGTGGGAAATCCTCATGGCTCAGTGTCTAGCTTTTATATGATGTGGACTTTATGCTTGGCTCATCTTTAAGCTTCTATTCAAGCACAACTAGAGACTGATTAAGTTATGTTCTTTCTACACCTTAAGGAAGATCACTGGATTTGTAGAAGATTAAGAACCTGAGTCAAAAGGAATATGAAGAGTTATATCAACACTAAATGTTGAAATGAATAACTTTTGGAATAAAATTACCAGCAGAAAGCAGTTGAAGCACCATTAGATTTAATTAGTCTCAACATGTTTCATGTATTTCTGTTAACTTATTATCATTTCTAAGAAGCAAATATATTATGTTAAATTGTGTGAACTTTCTTTGTTGCTGTGTTTTTTTTGGGATCAGAGACTATAGGGTGTTCAGGGTCTCACCACTGGATCGTACTCATAGTGATCTACCTGTTTACAGCCTCCCAAGAGCTGGGATTACAGGTGCATGCTACCATGCCCAGTCTCAACTGCTGTCTCAGCATGCCCCGGGAGTTGGACCAGCTTGGCAGACCCAGGGATCAAACCCTCAGCCTCTGCGCCTACTTGCAGGTGTTTTAAGCCACTGAGCTATTTGGTTAGCCCCACATTTTGTTAATTTTAATGTCTCATTAAATGTAAAAATGGGAGATGGGAGTTTACCTATTGTCTTAGGTACTCTGCTCTCATTGCTGGGACAAATACCTGACACTCAAAATGAGGGAAGGAGAGGTTTATTTAGCTCACAGGTACTGGAAGTTTCAGTCCATATTCAGCTGGCCCCAAGCCGCAGTGGCACATTGCAATCTTTCATGGCAGCAGCTAAAAGCAAGAGTGTAGGGCGAGCTAGCTGCAGCCCAAGCAGCTAACTTTCCTTGCTACCTTACATTGAAATGCAAATCACCTGTGCCACAGGAGAGGTAGCACCCATTTCCACAATAATCAATTACAAATTCCAGAAGCAGCCCCATGACAACATGAGGCTTTGGGGGGGGGGCACCTATATACAAACCACAACACCTATCTAAGAAAGAGTTTATAAATTGAACATGTTTGAGAAAAGACTGCCAACAGCTTTGCTACACAGCCTTGGAGTACTGAGTATAGAGCAGTGATACATTCCCAGATTCAGCAACAAATATATCACCACAACAGGCATATCTCAGACACCACATGCACCTCTTTAGGATATTTTTTGTATATCTATACAGATATGAACCTATATGAACAGAGTGACCTGAATACAAATGGCTTTTCTTGTGTTAGAGAACATTTTTTTTTCTTAGATTTCAGTTGGGATTTTTAAAATAACGTTAGTAATTAGTAATTTTCTGCATTTGTCATAAATGTAATTTTTGAAAAACTGTTAGATATTGTAGTATTATTGAGATAATAAAAGGGAGTTTTCTTAGCTCTCACAACTTCTTTAAAAACATGTTCCCAGCTAGGCGTGGTGGCTCACACCTATAATCCCAGCACTTGGGTGGCTGAGGCAGGAGGATCGGTGTTAGTTCGAGACCAACTTGGGCTACCAAAGTGAGCTGAAGGCCAGCCTGAACTGCATAGTGAGACCCTGTCTCAAAAAGGCAAAAATAAATAAATAAATAAATAAATAAATAAAAACATGTTCCCCTATTTCTAATTAATCAAATGTCAGTCATGTGGCTATTGTCCACTGAGCACTTCAGAATGTCTTTTCCTTTAAATATTTGTATTTTCTGTGTATCGCGTGCACTGACATCGCCCACATATTGTTAGCCCTTGAGGAGGCAAAGTTTAATTTCCCACAAATCAATTCACCATGGACCACATCTTTTTCACAATTCTCAAATGTTGACCAGCACCAGAGCACTTATTTCGCATGGCTCTTACTTCTGTCCTCTTCATTCCATTCACACTCAAAATTGCCACCAGGACAAAAATTAACAGTGTAACTGAAAATTGACCCTTTGCCACTTACATTCAAGATCCTAGACCAACTGTTGCTATTTTAAAAGCTTTTTTCTGTGGTGGAAAGAGCAACTCAGTGGTACAAATGCTTGGAGACAAGTTTTGATTTTTGAATATAAAATAAAGTATGTGACAGAATGTTAATGATTCAGGCTTTCGCTAGAGCCATTGAGATGCTACTTTGTTGTGTTCACTTGTCAATTTCTCTTTTTTAACTAAATTGGTCCAATCAGTGTTTCATAATATCCTGAACTTTGGATAACTCTAGTACTTAAATCGGCAGTTAGAAAAGAACAAGAAAACATAAAACTTCTGGCTTTGTTCTTAAATTTTCTCTTTGAAATAGCAGCATGAAAGGTAAGTTCTTTTACACCAAAAGAGAATCCAAATTGATATTTAAAAAGTTATTTTAGCCGGGCATGGTGGCGCACACCTGTAATCCCAGCACTTGGGAGGCTGAGGCAGGATGATCGCTGTGAATTTGAGACCAGCCTGGGCTACACAAGTGAGCTCAAGGCCAGCCTGAACTGCATAGCGAGACCCTGTCTCAAAAAGACAAAAAAAAAAAAAAAAAAAAGTTATTTTACAGAAAATTTATAAATAATTCAACGTGGATGTCTTATTTTCTCCAAATAATGTTAAATTGGCCAATGTTTTAGATCACATTTTATATTTGCTTAGTACAGCTTGTGCCCAAACATGCAGGCTCATAAAAAGTCCATTAAGATTTGCTTGATTTGAAAATACCTACATCTGTGTAGAATCTCTGTAATTTGAGATATTTGCTGTACAGACTTTGTTTTACCTCATTTCAGAGTAGTTCATTAATAAGCATGGATTGCTAAATCTTGTGCAAACTGGCCCTACATTCTGAGGAAGAATTAAGTTTGTAGAACTGGTTCTTCAAAGCTTTGTACTCTGGCTAAATGTAGGAGTGACTGAGGTTCCTGGCACAGGGTCAGGGCAACTGAACCAGTCCACCAGGGCTGGAAGCATGAGCCTACGTCACACTTTCCTTCTTTGAACCAGTTTACCTCAAGTATTTTGCCACAGTGGCAGAAGGCTGATTGACACATACACTTGGCTGCATTTTGCAGAATCTGACTAAGTATGCTCTCAAACTCTTACTGCTTTACAGTGCAGAAGAGCTAAATAAATACTTTGCAATGCGGTAGTTTCAGTTTTAGTGCTTCACTTAATTGAGTAATTGCTTCTAATCATAAGGGGAATAGAAGGAACCATTGCAAGATAAAAAGCATTGTAACAAAAAGAAAGACTGAAATATGTCAAAAGTGATAATTTGATGAACATATGGAGAAAAGTGAGCATACCTATTAGTACACTTGTCAGTACAATCCACTTACACTAGTACACTTGTGCCAACATGCATGTCATGTCATGCAATTGTTAGCTTGGAATGTGTGTAAAATATTAAGATGTTTTAGCAAAGTTTATGAATTTTTATGTACAATTGCCTTGAGGCTGGGCAGTTACATTCATTCATATTAATTTGAGAAAAAATGGAGATAGAGCCACAAAATTTTTAAGCAATGATGTTGATAGTGACTTTCTTTTTTTTTTTTTTTTTTTTTTTTTTTTTTTTTTTTTTTTTTTTTTTTTTTTTTTTGTCTTTTTTGAGACAGAGTCTTACTATGCAGTTCAGGCTGGCCTTGAGATCACTTTTGTAGCTCAGGCTGGTCTCGAACTCGCACTGATCCTCCTGCCTCAGCCTCCTAAGTGCTGGGATTACAGGCGTGCGCCACCACACCCAGCTGATAGTGACTTTCTTAAGAGTCAAGCATGAAAACAAATTCAAATGTCCATTATAAGGATAATGCAAGGATGCTCAGAGTTCACAGAATAGAACACTATGGTGAAGTTTTTAGAAAGTAGCAGAATATAGGTGCACACAATAACATGAATGAATTTCAAAACCTTTGTTGGCCAAGAAAGAAAAAAAAAAAGATGGCTGACCTAAAATACTACCTAAAATCTGTTATTTGCTTTTTTAAGCATAAATGAACTCATCTACAAGGATAACAATCATAACTGCTTTTCCTAGAAGAGGGAAAGTTCCTCTTGATTGCAACAGATCACAAGGAAGTTTTGCAGGTAAAGAGAATGTTCTTTATATCTACCTAAATGGTAAAGGTAGTGGTGTACATGCTTCTTAAAAGCTGTCCTCTCACCAGGCGTGGTGGTGCAGGTCTCTGTTCCCAGCGCTCTGGAAGCCGAGGCAGGAGAATCATTATGCATTTCAGAACAACCTTGGCTACAAAGTGAGCTCAAGATCAGCCTGAACTGCATAGTGAGATTCTATCTCAAAAAGATTTTAGAAAAGTATAAAAGCTATACACTCAAGAGAAATACATTTCATAACTGGTAAATTATACCTAACAATGTCTGACTAAAATAAAAAGAAGCTTAAAATATTAACCACTTACTATTCCAATTATTTATATAAAGGATGATCCAAAATTGCACATTTTTCCATTTACATAAGAAATATGAGCATGACAGCTTATCAAGTTAATTCAATACAAAAATCAAATGGTTGAAATGACGCCTGCCAAAGCATCTCACAACATACTCGGTATCTATACTCAGGGTATACTGTTAACTGGTTAAAGCAGCTTCAGAAAAGTAACTGCCCTGCACTAGTCAAGAAGGAAAGAAAAGGGGTTGGGGCAATAACTCAGAGGTATAAGCAACTGGAAAGTGTAAGGTCCCATGTTTGATTCCTGGTACCAAAAAAGAAGGAAAAAAATAAAAAGAGAACCTTTCTAGCAGAGTTTATATGGTTACTCTCCTGTCACAAAACACACACTATAGACTAAAGGTTGTTGACTTACTATAATTTTTTTTTTTTTTTTGCCTTTTTGAGACAGGGTCTCACTGTGCAGTTCAGGCTGGCTTTGAGCTCACTTTTGTAGCCCAGTCTGGTCTTGAACTCACAGCGATCCTCCTGCCTCAGCCTCCCAAGTGCTGGGATTACAGGCATGAGCCACCACGCCCGGCACTATAATATAATTTTAATGGAATCATTTTGCAAAGCCAAGTGCAAATTTCATAAGTCAGGGCTACTTATTTCAGCATCTTTTATTTAATGATGACTTAAAAAAGCTGAACTTAAAAAAGTGAAAGTTTTAGAAAATGTAGAAATACTAAACTTCAACTTGGATTCAATCTTTGGCAACAAAAGAGAACTTAAAAGCTTTCATAAAATGGTTCTGGGAAGAAATAAGTCTTTATCTTTGCCCTAGGAAATTTCACAAAACTTAGATATTAATGTTTTCTATATTTTAATTTTGATGATACCAAGGTGCAGTTTGATTAATAAAACTTGCCTAAAAATACAGTGATAAAAAGTATTGGTATAAGAAAGTAATAACCTGTAATGGGAAAATATAACTTACACATTAGACTCTCCTCTATCCTCTGCTTAGCCTGTGTTTCTTGACCACATAGATAATAACAATCTGTCTTATTATACAAATATAAGGATTTTCCAAAAGTATTAAAATACCACTAAGTATGCCAATGACTACATGGTACAGCATTTTAAATCCAAGGAACCCTCAGCTTCAATGTGCATAAACTTTTTATAGAGCAGTTGGAGTAGGCACTGACCCAGAATTTTATGCATAATAAGCACTCACTTTACTTCTGAGCGACCCCACGGTCTGATCCACAGTATTCACTGTAAATAGGTACTGCACGTCATATTTATCCTGGTAATTTTCACTTTGATACAGAGTGCTAGGGGAATTTTAAATTTAATAGCCAGGAAAGAATGACAGCTGAGACCAATTTATGACCTGCTGATATTTGACTATTTGATTTGCACCTGTACAAATGCTTCAGGACTTGTACATTTGTTGATTATGTTGCTTTTAGGATTTTAGATCCTGTTGTTATTTTGGAAAGTTCCTACAAATTCTCTTCCACAAGAAATAGTTATCGACAACTGTACATACACATAAGATTTTTCTCCTCCATTATCACCGTGTCTCTTTCACTTACTACAATAGCATAACATTTATTTTTTAAAAAACACAAAAAGTAATTTTGAGAATCTATAAAAATAAAAATCATTTATATAAGATTAGTAAGTGGATTCCATAAATAAATATAATAATTATGATGATAAAATGAACAATTATCTTAATTGAATTCATGCAGTAGTTTTTTCACTGTGTGGGAAGATTTAAAACTAAAAAAAGTAGTCTCAAAATTATTGTAGTATTTGAATTTACTTTTGCTATGTACACAACTATATAAATATAATATATATCCATATATATGTATGTAGTACATATATCTATAGTTCATAAATATCTGATTTCTGGCCACTGTATTTTCTCCTGGATAGTGGCCTCCCTCACGCTATAGGTTGTTACTTGATCCTAATTTGCTCTGCCTGTTTATTTTCCTACCTTTAACAAAACTATGCTACAGTTAAAAATATTCCTCAATTCTATTTCTGCATTGAGATGACTTCTATTTTCCAATTGGTATTGCTCTATTACCAATTTTGCTGCCTGGAAACTTTATAAAGAAAAGTCTAACATCATATCCCCCCACACTGACCAAATCCTTCGGAAGACTTACATATTTAAAAGACACAAAACCAAGCACGGGACCTAGGTCAGCGTGACCTCTGCTGACTTAGAACAAGCAGAAGAGTCGCTCTGCACTGCTTGACCAGCGCCAACTGTCCCTCTGTGAGATGCATTCTTGGAGTTGTTGTGTAATTCCAAACCCAAATAATTAAACGGAACTTTTGATGAAATGCTTGCTATTCATCTTGTAAAAAATAATGTCACAACTGAGAGACAATTCCACACGAATCTCTTTATCCCACTTTCTTTGCTTGACTTTACATTTTATTAATTTTTGCACACAGCACTGTGTACGGTTCCATATGCGCTCAAAGTTTGCACAGACTGATGTCAACATGCACTACTTTCAGGGCTAGGTGGACCCTTTCTATTTTTAAAATAGATTAGGAAAATCCTATTTTCTCTTTGGGAATTAAATACTGGGCATGATTTTAGTTTTTGTTAACTATTTAAATTTTTAAAAGAAACTCACTTATGTAGCTTAAGAAATTTATTTTTATTTGTACATGTGTGCAGAGCATACTGATGGCGTGTACTGTTTGGCACCTGCACGTAATACATCTTAGTTTCCTTTCGCTTATCTTTTCCCCATGGTTTTAGTTTGAGATAATCCTGTTACATTCATCCTCACCATTTTTATTATTCGCTTGCTATATTTCCATGAACTGAAGTTGATAATTTTGTTTATTTTAATCAAATAAAGGAGGAAAGTGTCAGGAAGCAACTGTTTTTGACAGTCTAATGCTGGACATATTTTCTAGCACATTATTTCTTAAACAAAATGTTGTAGCAAACTCACCAAAATGTATTTCAATAGCATGTTTCACAACAAATGAATCTTGTAACACAAAAGTGTTTTGGGCTTTTGGATGAATGATCAAACCAAGTCATACCAAATCTTTTTCTCCTGTATTTTTTTTTTCTCTGAAGTTTGAACTTTTTTAAATTATGAAGTTTTAATTATATAAATGGCAAAAATTCAAAACTATATCATAATGAAACTCATGTAGTAATCAAACAGACTCAATACATTTAATTGATGGCCTGTGTTGTTTCGTACTTGATCATATCCTCCTAAGACATTTTTTTAAGTTTCTTCATTAACTAACATCCCACTAATCAGAACACTGCAGCACATATCCTCTTTACCCTGTTAATGAATCCTTTGTGAATTAAATGTCAACACTGGCTTTTCCATCATTGTGTAACTGTGACCTACATATTGTGTATTCCAGGACCTATAATTTAGAATTTCTTTTGAATGACTTATCTATATGTCTTGACAATTTTGATAGGGAATAAACAATAACTAGCAATTTCATTTTTAACTTTTTATCTGAAATGATGGTACAGATTCGTTTCTGAAGCCACAAAATAATTATTTTTACAAATCAGAGAAATGATTGAGGGTCTGGCCAAATAGCTCATCGGATTAAAGTGCCTGAAAATAGGAACAGGGGCTGGGGTTTCAATCCCTGGCCTGCCGTGCCCGTCCCACACCTGGGGCATGCTGAGATGGCAATTGAGACTGGGCTTGGTGTGCACACCTGCATTCCCAGCTCTTGGGAGGCTGTCCACAGGCAGATCACTACAAGTTCAATTTAACAGTGAGACCCTGAACACCCTGCAGATCTTTCCCTAAAAGTATAAGTAAGTAAATAAATAAATAAACAAAGGACCAACATGAAATGCATAATGGACTATAAAGTTTAGTATGAATACAAGCCCATATTTGAGAATTACGAGTGCTAAGGGGAGAAATTTTAGTTGATGTTTCCACATACTTCAGCAAACCTGACTCTAAGAATATCTGCATATGAAGTGCTACTACCTCCTCTTTCTTAATTTTGTCTTAAATTGTATATTTTAAAATATGCAATATACAGGGTCTCACTATGCAAGTCAGACTCATAATGATCCTCCTATTTTCAGCCTCCCCACAGCTGAAATTACAGTTGTACACCACCATTCCTGGAGTCAGTCCTTGGGGTCAGGGCCAGCGCGGCAGCATGTGAGTCTAGGTGCCCATTTATAGTTTCTATGTAAATGGTTTGGTTAAAAATTCAGTGTATGATAGAACCCACTTCTTAGAAAAAGTTAGTATTTACAACTTCCTTTCTTTTGGGTACCAAAATCTGTCCCCATTTATCTTCTTTCCCCTCACATACATCAGGTCTCCTGAAGCACTCTTGACACTTCATGTTCCTAAAACTATTCCTCACCATTAAACTGCTCTTCAATAATATGGCTTCCAAAGATTCACCATCTTTTTCAACTTTCAAACCTTACTTTTTAGTGGACTTCATGAAATTTACTGACCTAAATACACTACATTTTACCTTTCAACTACTTTTTTTGTAACAGTGGGAAATGGTGCTACTGTATACTACATAATGCCCTGTCAAGAATCCTTGACTTTTCTGTCTTCTACCATTATGTAATGTATCCTTCACATGGGCTTTCATTTATGTGCGTGAGTCACTTTCCCTCATAATCTATACAGAAATTGAAGAGAGGTCGGATCAGCATTTTTAAAAGCTCATCATTTTATTTAGTATAATTAATCCACAAATATTTAACTCTGAGAATTTAGCTTTGCCTAAAGCTGTAGTGACTCAGACATTCTGTGAATCTCTTATTTAGAGGCTTCTTATAAATTCATGAGTGTATTGATCTCCTTTAGTAATTTTTCTTATTAGCATTACAGAGGAGAGCTCAGGAGTATATTTATTCAGCCAGTTTTATTATTTTTAAAAGCTTTATTTTTTAATTTTATAATATGCAATTGTTTTATTTGTAAGTAATAATATTTTAGTATTTTTAGGCTTTCACATAAAACTCACATATCTTATGATATTTTTAAAAGATTAGTTTGTATAGCATTTTTATTTCACATTCTAACAGAAATGTTTAACTAATTTACCCATCAGTAATGTATTTTTACACGGGTAAGAATACATTTCATAAAATGATACTAAAAATGATATAGTTAAGTTAATTTTAAATTATTTCTAGATTTAAGAGAAAAATCTTCAGGAAATGAAAATATGCATAATATGCATGTATTAGAGATTCTAACTTTGAAAAGAGGTTCTGAAATAACAAGGCTTTGTATTGGTTATTTTGATCAATTCTGGTATGTGGTAATGAAGCTCTATTAATTTTTTCTTTTTTACATTCTAGGTGCTTATATAATGATAAGAATAATCCTAACTCCTGTAGAAGAATATTATTATATTTTAAAGATGAAGTATCTGAAAGGAACAGAAAAAAAAGAAGCTTGTCCAATCTTACACTTCTACTAGGAATGGAAGCCAGCTTTAAAATTCAGTTGGCTGAGCCCGGCATGGTGGTGCACACTTGGGAGGCCGAGGCAGGAGGGTTGGTGCAAATACAAGAGCAGGCTGTGCTACAAAAGTGAGCTCCAGACCTGCTTGAATTGTATACCAAGACCCTGTCTCAAAAGGACAATAAATAAATAAATAAATAAATAAATACATACATACATACATACATACAAATAAATAAATAAATAGATCAATAAACTCAGTTGGCTATAAGATTTAAGACTTTCATTTTCTTACATTACAAGTAGTGTACAGAACGGTGCACATTATAAACAGTCTGTGAACCTTGACTTTGTATATGTTTTATATTTTCTTTGGCCTACTAGCCTGATTAGTCATGTTTTCAGCCTGTATGTATAATTATTAAATTTATATGGTCTCATAAATAAATGGCCCAGAGTTGGAAGAATAAAAGATAGGTGAAGAGAAGGGGATAAAACAGGAACTAAAATTGCTATGTGCAAGGGCCAGTTCCCTGCTGTGAGTGCAGTCACGGTGAAGTACAAGCATCAAGTATTAAAAGGTAGTTTGACTATCAAGTTTTTCTCAGCTCTCACTTCTGGGACAAAATATCGAACACCTAAAATTAAGGAAAGAAATGTTTATGCAGCTTGTAATTAGCAGAGGCTTCAGTCCATACACAGATTGACACAAGGCAAAGGACAGCAGTTTGTGGTAGCAGAAAACAGCAAAAAGGAAAGGGAGGCGCAGAGGCTGGGGTAGCTGGGAAGCTTCTCTCCCTTCCTTGTACTGCATACAGATTGCCGACCCCAGCGAGAGTGCAGCACTCACGCCCACAATCCATGCACTGGATCCTAAATCAATCACCAACTCTAGAAGTCTGCCCCAAGGACCCATGAGGCTTTGGGAGAACAACTAAACAGAGGCTTTAAAATTTCATTTTGAAATGTGATATTGATTTTACAAACCAACAAAAAGAATGCAAATGTTCAATACATTAACCTATATGTGGTTTTGCAATTTCATTAATGAGAATACAATGATTTTAAAATAATATCTCCTCAAAATTGATATAATGTAAACTGCAGTTTTAAAATTGATTAACAATCAAATTAAGGTACTGTAAGTAAAAATGATACATGGTTTGCCTAGTCGATACTAATTTTTGAAGGTCACTGTGTTCTTTCTGATTTGACTGTCTTCCAGGAAATCTTACAACCAAAAATTACTTTTCAGTACAGAATCATAACATAAAAGGATTGAGGTAATGTTACCTTTTAAAAAGAGAATGTCCTAAAGCATATATCCATGCTATAGAGTGTACTGTTTTGCTTCCTTTTTTTTTTTTTTTTTTAAAAAGTAGTTCAAAAATAGTATCAAGAGCTTCATACTCATTCAAGGTCATTGACCTTGTAATTAATTTTCCAGGAATTTAGTCTAAAAGCTAACCAGTGTTACCACCATAGTTATATAAAAGCCTATTTATTAAATGATGCCTGTAAATAAAAAAAAAACATTGAAAACAATGTAAATGCTCTCAATTTTAGAAATATTTAACCTGGGAATGAACATTAAAAAAAGAAATATATGCAAATATGCAACTAAAACATCATACTTAGCTTACACAAGATACCATAAATGGCTAAAACATCATATAGGAATTTATATGAAAAGCCTATATTTACTACTTCATTCAAATTAAATGTGAATCACTTGAGGAAAAAGCTGAAAGGTAATTAATTAGCAAAGGTAAGAGCTATTATTCCTGAGTGTTATAATTCAGATGACTTAAAACAAGCTATTACTTGTCCTTTGTGTTCTTTTAGAGTTAATGTAAAATATTTTAAATAAGATGAAATGTGTTTTAATATATTATACAAACATTATTCTTAAAAGTGTTAAAAGCATCCATAAGATTTAAAACTTTTTTAAATGCATGCTGGTTGAATTTGATTAAATATATAGTTTTACAAATATTGCAGAGAAATAAATTAATAATTGTAACTACGAAAGTATTTTAAGTGATTAAACTTAGACGTAATAGGGCTTCCATTTTATTTTCTGTAAGCCTGTTCATTGTTTGGGTGTACTTCTTTAAACCTAGCCTGGGATCATTTATTATCTTGATAAGGTGCTGATTTCCTCCGTGGCACCTGTTCATTTGGCTTGCATTCCCACTCCTGAATCAGTGGCTGAAATCATCCCCAGCTGTGATTTTATGATCTGTTTATAAACAATCTGCCAGACCACACTGCCACACACCCTGCAAGGCGCCCAGGTAGGAGGAAAGTGGGGTTATTCAGCCCATGTCTGGCTTTCCTTGTGATGAGTTTCAAATCTCAGCAAACTAAGAAGCTGAATTATTTATAAAGGCTAGGAAACTCAGAGTCGGCACTGCTGAAACATTTGCTTTTAATATTTGATTCAAGTTTGAAATATAAAGTTGGTTTAGGCACACTACATATATATATATATATATATATATATATATATATATATATAGTACAGCTTCTCAGAAACATGAATGCTCTTAGCTCAAGTATAACAGAGCTGAGGAAAGGACTTCGTTCTATGTATATTTTACATCATTTCTGTAAAACTACATGTGTGCACTAAGAAGCTGAAAGAATTGAAAAAAGAAAACAGGTACTCTGAGTAGCTTAATTTTTGTAATCAAGACTTTTAAAAATTCTCTTAAGCACAAATATAAGCCAAGGGATGCAGCTTTCTCCTCTCAAACTTGTGAAATCCTGAATGGGTTGGCAAGACTTTATTGACTATTAAAATAGTTTCAGTGGCAACTTCAAATACTTAAAAGGTTATTTTCACATTGCAAATGTTGAGAAGACAATTATGTTGTACATCTGCTGCTTGTCTAAATAATATTTTTCTTGTAAGTTTTGAATAGAAAAGTCAAATAAATAGCTGTCTTAGGTATTTTAACACCTGTCTGTGTTATGTGGGAACATGTTGGTCTGGTGTAACATCATGTCATTTAAAGAGTCTGTACATAGAATAAACAGGAAGTTCGGGAACTTAAAACCAATGTGTGCCTTCATGTTTGTTTTGTTTTGTTTTGTTTGTCTTTTTGAGACAAGGTCTTGCTATGCAGTTCAGGCTGGCCTTGAGCTCACTTTTGTAGCCCAGGCTCGTGTCAAGCTTGCGCCCATCTTCCTGCCTCAGCCTCCCAAGTTCCTTGTATGTTTTTTCAACAACAACACAAAAAACTCTTTATAAAAACAAAAATTAAGAAAATATGTTCTACAATTTAAATTTCTTTTGCATAAATATTTGATTCTTTTTATTTGTACAATATCTGTAAATTATAAAAATCTACTTCCTGAAATATTTGTAAGATTTCTATATGCTATGATTTGAATTAAGAATGTGGAAATGCAAGCCAGGGGTGGTGGCACACGCCTGTAATCCCAGCACTTGGGAGGTTGAGGCAGGAGAATTGGTGCGAGTTCGAGACCAGCCTGGGCTACAAAAGTGAGCTCAAGGCCAGCCTGAACTGCACAGGGAGACCCTGTCTCAAAAAGATTAAAAAAAAAAAAAAAAAGAATGTGGAAATGCAATGAACAAAAAAATACAGTCAGGAAAATTACAGTTACTTAGGAAAAATGAGGTTATTTTAGATGCAAGCTAACCTCAACAGAACAGTTTATACTTGCCAGATCACGCGCTGAGTGCACAAAATACAGCACTACTCTCCAGATTCCTCCTCCTAATAGAAAGCATCCCCCACATAGAAAAGAACCCTGAAACAATTACTTCTTCATGTTAAAAAAACAAACAAACAAACAAACAAACAAACAAACAAAAAACTGGTTAAGTAACAAGGAAATGCAAAGGTAGAGTATGAGTCTAACTCCACTGACCTGGAAAGTGAGCAGAAGCGGAACACAGGTAACAGGTGAAGACGGAAGCAAAGCAGACAGTGTGAAAGGTACAGAGAGGACTTCCCTGAAAACTGTACTTTCACCTAACATTTTGTTGGTAAGCACAATAAAACTGAGGCCCGGAGATGCTTAGGATCACAAAGTATGTTTCCTTACTGAAATCATAGGACTTGGTCTTTTCTTCTGCCAAAAGATACAGCACTTATTTAAATCTAAGTTATGAGAGAATAAAATATATATATCAAATCACACAGCTTGCTGTGTCAGAGTAAAAGTTATCTGGGGCAGGAAGATTGGTGCAAGCTTGTGACCAGCCTGGGCTCAAAAGTGAGTTCAAGGCCAGCCTGAAATGGATAGTGAGAACCTGTCTGAAAATAATTAATAATAATAATAATAATAATAATAATAATAATAATAATAATAATAATAATTCTTTAGTTTCATCTTTAAAATAATTGGATACCACTTACAGATAAACTTTCCTAAACATAGTAGCTAAAAATAAAATTTCAGAGCAGAAAAAAATGTGGAAGGTACAATATTTAAAGTTTTACATAAAATGAGTGTTAAAGATCAGAAAGAGATATCTGAAAATGTAACTTTAAAGCAAGAAATATTTGTAATTTTTATGATGTTGTACTTTGAGTTAAAATACACAGAAAATATAGGAGAAATTGGCAAAACTGCAAAAAGATAGTGCTAAAATTTAATTGAGTTCAGGTTAATTAAATTTAATTTGGTCTTTTTAAGATGGGGCCTCAGTAGGCAGCTCAGGCAGGACCCAAACTCGCTTCGTAGCCCCCTCTGTCCTCTGGCTACTAGTTCTCCTCCCGTTTCGGTCTCCCAAGTATGGGGATGGATCATAAGCACACACCATCACACCCTGCCTGAGTTTTAAAATGTATTTAGTAGGTGAAAAAAGTAATCACCACGTAAAAGGAGACTTTGCAGCAGGCAGATAGTGGATGCTGGATTTCATTAAGTTAGGAATTCCAGGATAGTCAGAGTTACTAAGATGCAGAAAGCATGGAGCAGAAATAAATGACTCAGGACTTCTCTTAATGAGACACAATGTGTGTATTTCCTAAAAAGGGGGAAATCTACGTCGAAGAAAATAAATGGAACTTATTTTTTTCTTTACTCAGAATCATACTTCGAAAGGCATTCTTTAAAGTGCATATTTTATTTTATTTATTTATTTTTTTTTTATGGACTCGGGTTTGAACTCATGATCTTGCACTTTCCAGACAGGCACTTGTCCCATAGAACTATCTTCACAGTCCGCCAAATGGGTACATTTTAAATAATTAATAAAAGTAGAAAGAATAACTCAAAACGTAAGGACCCACCACACAGAGTCCTCTAATGGGCAGAGCAAGCTTGCACACATACAGGGTCCTTGTGCGGGGCTCACACAAATCATACCTCTTGAGATGCAGCACATGAACTATAAGAATGTCCCTACTCAATAGATGAGATCGTGACAGAGAGAGAATAAATGACCTGCCTGAGATCACAGGTAGGTTATATATGACAGGCTTGCACCCAGATATTATAACAACCAATGTCCTTGTGCAGCTCGGCTGTTTCAAGTTAAAATGAACATGGCCAGATATTACCATCCATCACATGAGTTTACATCTAAAATGTGATGCTTCAAGACCTAATAATGAAAACTAAAAAATCATAAACCCAACTGAAATCTACATATCAGTCTCTCTCATGAAACTTAGTTACATACTAATGGCACTTAGTGATGTTGATAATAATTCTTTCTCCACTCCCAGAACTTGGCCACATGCTTTTCTCCTCAGTGTACAATATTAGTTTTAGTGCACTTACCCTACATTGGGGTATGGACGACAGTGGATGAGAAGCGTCACGTTCATGTTTTTGAACTTCAAAAGCTAGGTGTGGTAACAAAACTAAAATATACGGAATTATTTTGGCTAATAAGGCGGAGCTTTTCCTTCTGCCCTGTTGTTCCTGAATTGAGAAGGGTGTGGCAATTCACATGGGAGTAGCAGAATCTGTCACTGTGCCCCTGGGGTTAAACGCCAGGAGGCACATTTGGATGAGCTATGGAGCACCAAGGGCCATGGTTATTGCAAGAAACAGATTAGCAGCAGTGCCTGAGGCAGGCCCGTATCACCAGGTGTCTAGGAGCAGAGCTGGGAAACCACAGTGCATTCAAAGCAGTGTGAGGAGGATACAGCCATAAATCCCCAACAGGCACTTCGAGGAGAGCAGGGAAGGACACGAAGGTGAGGCTGAGGCAGGGCCCAACACTTGAGATCAACACTCGCACCAGTCATCTTCAGCTCTGGCTCACTCACCGACTCCTTTCCTCCATCCTAAACCGGCGCTTTCTAACCCTTAGACATTTATACACAGCTTCTCATAGCATCAGTATACTACCATAGTCATCTCAGAAATGCACTGAGTTCCACAGGATTTCTACCAACTGCACCATCTGTGAGGTTCAGGCCCCTCACTGCTTCTGAAGCCACGACCTTATCTCCCGCATTAGCTGCTCGTCTGCTTCATGTTCGTCCTCCTGAATTTGGCTGCGTCCTTACAAAGTGCACTTTCACAGTGAGCTGTTCACTGAGCTTACTCCTTGTCCATGTTCTCCAGCAGGACACAACCAATCGCTTACAGAATCTTTGCATCCAGCTTCTATCTTAAAGCATAGTGTATGTACATTATTTGACTGATCAAATTGCTGAGTTATTGTCACCTACAAGCACCTTGTTTTCTAACTGCAACAAGGATAGTATTATTTAAACTGTATTTCAAGAAACTGGAGGTAGAGGAGGAAGGAAATCGAGTAAAGGAGAAAACAAGTCATGAAGTTGTTATATCTCTAAAGAAAACACATCTGTCTCATCTATTATTATTTTACTGTCTTTAAAATAAATTTAAAAAACAGAAACTACAAAGGATAAGGGAAACATTCACGTTTATTGAAAGGAATTGTTAATGTTTAATGGCTTGATCCATTTTGCATAACACTATCTGGTGGTCTGAGCAAAAAACTGGATAATAACAATACATAACAACCTTTGTTAATTTTCTATTCTTGTTTCAAAATTCTCTACCATTTGTGTTGTTTTATGTAGCTTTGTTTCTCTCTTTGTTCCTGATAATTGTTTTTATTTTTGATTTTTTTTCCTCCTCTTTAAAATAATTATACGTTGGGCCTGGCCGTACCCCGGAGGTTAAAGCAGGAGGATTGCTGTGAGTTCAAGACCAGCCTGGGCTATGAAGTAAGTGGAAGGCCAGCCAGAATTGGAGATTAACAATCTGTCCCAAAAAGACCAAACAAACAAACTAACAAACAAGTAAATAAATAAATAAATAAATATTTAAAAAATAACAACAACACCCAACAAATATATTAGGAAGAAAATCAAATTTATGCCATGAATAGGATTCGTTTGCTCAAAAATGTGTTTTGAACTTCTTGTCATGAAATCGCCCTCAAGTGGCTGTGTATCTTCCGATTAGCTTAATCCCACCATTTCGGATTGCTTGTTCCAAGGTATCAATCTCATTAATATTACCTTCCTTTGAATTAAATATTTTAATTTTAAAACCAGTCACACATATCACAATAAAATAGGTCTGATGCAAGTCTTAAGAAAATTCATTCTTACATAAAACTGCTGTGAGAAGCAAAACGAAAGATAAAACTCTGATATTTAGTTTGGTGATTGAGTAGATCACACAGCCTCGGTGAACTTAAAAAATAGTGTACTTACACATGGTTTTGAGTCTTTCTTTTTCAGCAAAATCATCTATGTGGGAATATTGAGTTTGTTAAGCTATACGAAAATACAATTTGCATTTTTTAAACCAGAGATTGGGAGAATATTCCCATAGTTTGGGATAATATTTCCATAGATTGTCATGTGTAACTAACTAAAAATAAGTGTTATTACTCTTTCAACCTACTTGTATAATTCCTTAGAATCTCAAATTATTTAAAAATGCAGATATTTGCTACTTTGTTAGGTGTGAACCAAATAAGTTACATAATGAATCATCAAAATAGAAATAAGCATTTGCATTATCTGTTTGTTTGTTTTTGTTTGTTTTTGTTCACCAGGGAGTGAACTCAGGACCTTCTACTGAGTTATTTCCCAGGCCCTAGTTCTTTTCTTTTCTTTTCATTTCTTTTCTTTTCTTTTTTCTTTTCTTTTTTCTTTTCTTCTTTCTTTCTTTCTTTCTTTCTTCCCTTTATCCTTCCTTCTTTCCTTTCTTCCTTCCTTCCTTCCTTCCTTCCTGTCTTTTGTATAGCGTCTCACTATGCAGTTCAGCCTTGTAGTGATTATCCTGTTTTCAGCCACCCCAGCAGCTGGAATTATAGTTATGAGCCACCAAGCCTGGACTCCTAGGGGAGAGGTGGGTTTGACATGTAGTACTGGGGATGACACCTCAGTCCCTGTGCTTGCCTAAGCAGATATTTACTCTGCTGAGCTATTTCACTGGCACTAAGCATTCATATTTCCATTGTAGCCAGCTCTGTGCTACAGTGAGAAACAGTCAGCAATCACTGTGCTCTACTGAAACATGGGTGGGTGAGTTTAAAAACCGGTGAGTATTCTATGTTTATAAAATCCTGTGACATATTGTGTATTTTGTGAGTCATTTATCTTCTAGCTTTAATGTGTCATGGTACAAAATATTATAAATCTAATTCTGCATGACAGGATAATGAAATGTTATAAAGAGTTGCATGTCATGACTTTCCATAAAGAGGTTTTAAGAAAAGGTTATTTATATATATATATATATATATATATATATATATATATATATTCATTATCCAAAATGATTTTTTAAAAATTGTTTTGTGTGCATGGAACTATGTTGTTGTCCACTTTTTATTATTTCAAATATCCTTATGTACAAAATTATTAATAAGAAAGCTATAAATAATACAGTGAAACTTTATGTGCAAATTTAATCCCTGTTTATGGATATTCAGGCTCATCTTAAGAATCAGAGATAGGAATAGAAAATTAATTGGTTAGCATTATTCGTGAAATTCGCAAAAGTATGAAGTTCTTTAGGCAGAATTTATGACAACTTCATGAAAGAAGTGAGACAGTTAAAATGGTTGTTAAAAATATTGAGCCCAGGATCTATCTCAGTAGTACAATGTCTGCTTGTAAAGCACAAGGTCTTTATTTTGATTTTGATACAAAAAAAAAAAAAAGATTGAGAATCACTGAGTCTGATCTACATAGTGAGACCCTGTAGAGCCTATAGACCCTGTCCTAAATACAGAAAGAATAGCAACCTTGGTCAAGGTCACATGACCAATTAGAGACAGACAGAATAGTACAACTGGACTGTCAACCCAACCTTCCTCTCCTGTATCTCATAAAGCCTGTACAAATCCACCTTCAGTAAGGATATTATTTTGGTCATTATTGACCATAGAGCTTTGAATCTTACTTCAAAATAATCTTCAGCCAGCTGATACCAAAGTGTCGATTGGGACCACTGTTGAATACATCTTGAAACACTGAATCAAAAAACCACAAAAAATGGGAAAAATACCAACATGATGAAATAACATAACTAACAAATTCTAATAAAATATCTGCCTTCATGTTCCTGGACTATATATTCCCAAGCTTTCTTTTGCATTACGAGGCATAACTGATTTGTATCAGTGTTTTAAAATGATTTGTGAAGCATCAATATTTTCATTGAACAATTTATACAAGTAGAAATTCACCATGGAAAACAATAAATCATTTGACAGTTAGTTGAAAAGTCATCGAATCCCACTGTATAGAATATTATAAGGACTTTGTTACAAATTGAAAAGAAACTTGTTTGAAGTGGAAAGAAAGCAAAAAAACAACATATATATGCATATATATATATATATATATATATAGTAATGATAGAAAGACATTATTCAAGTATATATAATCTATTCTATATTGTATATAGTACATACATAATATTGCACTATATATATATATTGTGAGGACAATATGTAATATGTCAACTTTCAAAGAAAAGAAAGGGGAAAAGAAAAAAAAAAGTAATGTTGATTTAGAAGGGTTAATGTTTAATTGTTTGATCAATTTTATATCACTATATGTATTAATTTAAACTGATCTGATGATGAAAATATGTAATATAACCACTGTTAAATTTAAACAATAAAAAATTGAAACTTGAAAAGAAAATAAAAAAATAAAACATAAGAACAAGTCATAAAAAAAGTAAATAAAACCATGCATGTGTGCACTTATACATGGATCAGTTACCTTACTACCATTCCATATCCAACCCCAGTAAAGCCCAAGTCAGTCTCCTTTCCTTGTTCTCGTATGTACTTGGGAGAACATCAGTGAGTCTTTTGTGCGTGTATTTGGGAAGTACGGCTTCCCTATGTGAGCGGTGACACTTACTACTCCTTTGGTGCTTGTGTGATGCTAGCAGTCTCAAAACCCAACCATTGGCTAACTGCAAGGGATGCGGTGGGGAATGTGGGCAGCCACGGCGATGCCCACAGCGGGTGCTGCTTCTTCTGGCTTAGCTCGACGGTCAGCTCTGCAGCCTGCCGGGACACTCAGTCGCTAAGTTCTCTGTGCTGCTTTGCACTGCACTGGTTGAATTCTACTGAAGCTACTGTATAGATGTAATCAAACTACATGAGAAGGTTGATGCTTCAGACACATTGAGAAAAGTATTGAGTCGTGCTTAAAGAACTTTAGATTGTGTGTTGTAGCCTCAAACCAGGTGTCTGATAATGAAACACACGTCTTGATTACAGCATGAACTCTAACGTGAGGTTGGGAAGCGTGATGCTTACTTTGTGATTGCTAGCCGCTTTTATTCCCAGAACACTCGCCCCTCTTCTAAAATCTCTGTAAAAATGTCGATAGTTTGTACATTATGTAAGCTAGTTGGATGACTAAATGTGTAAAGGAGTTTTTACCATGTGATGTGCTGCTCTATGAATTTGTAAAAATAAACACATCAAAAAGATCCTTTGAAATGTCTTTGTTAATCTTGCTGTCCAGGCTTCTGGTGTAGAAAGCAAAACCCAGAGAACACTCCTGATAGCTGAGTGGTACAACTAAGGAGTTAATTCAATGTCAGCTTAAGCCAGGGTTTTTTCATTGGCATTAGACAACCTTTTGTAAGAGAAGTACTTGAACGTGGCATCATCAATTTGAGGCATGTCGAAGAAACTTCTATATATAAGCATGGTGAACCTTTCTTCTGATTTCTATGTGATAAATAACTAAATGGGAAAATAACTCACAAAAAAAAAAAAAAAAAAAATCTAGGCACAAGGTCAGGAGACCAAAAACTTGAAAGAGTAAACCAATTGGAATTCTAATATTTGCAGAAGAATTTATTAAGTAAAATAAATAAATAAGTGAAATGTGTCAGGTTTATCTTGGGGCCTCTACAACATGGGCTCTAAATCCATTTCAATAGTAACTAAGTAGTGACAATTGATAAGAGTGTGTAGCTTAAATAAATAGACACAGGTTACATACTTTACCTGGAATTTCACTAAAGTTAAGCAGGGCATATCCTATAATCTAAACAAGTCTTAAAATAATAAAAAAAGAGCAATTAAGTATGCCTCTTATTAATCATCAAAATTATTGCATTGCCTAAATATCACAACGCGGTCATGCAAAATCTGTGCAAACTAATGTAATAAATTCTTTAGTACTTTAAATAAGCTTGACAAATTGGAATTGCATAGACCTTTGCCCTCAATTAAAATAATTAACATGGCTGTATGTAAAATAATAAAAGGCCTTCAAAGACTGAAGCCCATTACAGAAGATTTGTTCAAAGAAAAGGGTGATTACCTTCATTATTCTTTTTTCCATTTAATAGCTTAACTTGATGGTCAGAAGAACCTCAAAATAAACAAATAAATAAATGGCATCACATAGTGGATTACTGCAAATCTAATTCTGTGATCTTACCCATTTTGCCTACCATAGCAATATTACACCCAATCATCTCATGGCATTTTACTTTCACTTGTCTGATTGGAATGTTCTGCTAAGCACCTATTTTAACAGCCTCTCAGCCTTGTTCTTCCCTAATGCAACAACTTAGTGTTTTTGCTTTTACCTTCAAAGAACTGCTTTACCTAGTCAAGTAGGCTCCTGCACAGCCTAGCGGTGTTTAAAATTGCATGATTCGAAATGTCATCACAGGATATGTGCACCCAATTTTCTTGAAAAATAAAAGTAACAAATCACACTGGTGACATCATCCTTTAAGAATATTCATTGTGAACAATCATTTAATATATATATATATATATATGTGTGTGTGTGTGTACAACTCACAAGACCCTCAAGAAATTTAATGTAGAAATCATAGCAACTTCTTCCTATGTTAACCATTTTAATTGAGGGTGCAACCCCTGGACAACTCATGATAGCCATGAATTTTCTTTAAAGATTCTCTCTTATTCTCAAGCCCTATGTCACATGCCAGTGCTGTGATGAATTCTGTCCATAAGACCATTTTCCTGGGAAAATGTGCCTCAGACCCTGAGTTGAGTAGCTTTCTCCTCACTCTGTTACATTGTTCTACTTGATTTGTGGAAAGGCAAGAGTGAAGCCTTTCTTGTCTCTAGTCCTCAGAAGATGTCATAGTTTTGCTCCTCTTCTGGGCCACTTAGCAAGCCGAGGAGCTCTTTGAAATCAACCGAATGAATATCAAGAGGAGTCTGTGTACCTCAGAGGCCCTGTGACCACCATGGTCATATAGGATTCAACTCCCCAGAGAGCTGCTGCTTTATCAACATGTTCTTGAAAAGGAACCAAGGGTCAGTGCAAGTGTTTGAATGTGATGCAGCTGTCTAAACTCTGTGCTGTCTCAGCAATCAGTCCCAGGTATGTGATTTCACAGACTTTCTGGACTGCTGCTACTGGTCTGGCATGCTGTCCATCAACAGCCATATTTCCTTATCCAAGGGCATCTGCCAGGAGGTAAAAATCTCTATAACACTTTTGCTACAGATTCAAAATACAAATCAGACTCACATGCCCTTACAGTAGTAGGGCCAAAATAAAAGGTCTCGCCAAAACATTTCATATACTCTCTAGAATTCTTAGTTTTATTTGTAAAAATAAGGGACTATTTTCATTCATTCCAATAAACAGGTATGACCATTTGTTTATTTGGTACAGGGTTTTGCTATGCAGGCTGGACTCATAGTGACACCCCCCCCCCCGTCTCAGCCTTCCTAGCATTGGGATAACAGGCATGCAGTACCACCCCTGGTATGTGTGCTCATATGGCATGTGGTACCAGGGATCAAACCCTGCTTCTTTGTGATTGCCAAGCAGTTGCCTAGACCACTGAGCTACTCCCCAGCCCCACACAGTGATAACTTCTTGAGCTGGGTGTTGAAGAAAATATTCCCCTGTTTTACTTCTCTAGTGACAAGACTCACAATGTACCATCATGAGATAAACAAGTTAAAAAAATCAAAAGTGGTAAAAATGAGTCCTTAAATAGCAAAAACAAATAGCAGCATGCAGTTGGAGTCCCTGTTTGATGTTTGACTGAAATGTGTTCAAGGCATCCTTCTTTCCCAGTCCTTGTTGCCGTCCATCTGGGCAGCAAGATAAGATGGCTGCTTAGCACGAGTGGACTCCCTTCTTTAGGGATGGTGGAAAATTCAAAGGCCACTATCGCAAGATTTCAACCCAGCACCCACAACACAACCACAAAATACACGAAGAGTGCTCAAAATGAAAGTGGTTCTTTCTCGTGAGCATAAAAACAAAACATTCATTCTCACCATTAAAAAGAGCTATTCTTGGGATTTCAATTTGGCTGGGAAGAGAAGACAAGCTGGAGTGGCTTGGAAGAGAGATAACCGATAATTCAAGTACTGTGAAAAGGGGAGAGAAACACTACCAAATGCAGAGAACTGATCTGGTAAACAATGGCCTGAATCCTCCAGAGCAAACCAAATGTCCCTGTTGATGAAAAGAGTGTGGGATCACTTTCAGTCTGAACTCACCAACCCCCCACCATTTCCACAACAAAAGAGCCATCTTGGAAGGATGCTAACTCTGCACAGAAGCTCCTGAGCCCTCTCCACTACTTGCCAGAGGAAGCTCTTTCAGGGAGTTACTTACTGTTAGTGACTTAAGGAAGCTGAGGACTGCAACCAGAAAAAGGTAAAGCCAGAGATAGAAATGCAGTCATTCTCCTAGGCTTCCTCTCAGTACTGGAAATGGAGTCTTCTACAGCTCAGCATCCAAAAGGGAAGTTCCTTGCCCTTGGCACAGAGAGGCTGAACATGATGAACTGAACCCTGGGTGGCACTGAGCTCCTGTTTGCAACTCTGGAGCCATGGGGGAGAATGGGAGGCCCAAGGAGCCAGACAAGAGCAGGTACTTTCCTGTTATTTCCACACACACACACCATTAAGATCGCAAACAGCATGAAATCCCGCCCACTGCACCACACTTTGTGAGGGAAGGAGGCCCTGCGCAGAACCTGGGGGCTGGGCCAAGGGTTGCAGATGGGAAGTGTAGCACCTGAGACAGGAACTAGATCAGAGGGACACAGAACAGAAGAAGAAACCTGGGCCCTTGGTGACACAGTGGGTTGGGGACCTCTGGAGAGAGATCGCTAAGCACTGTGGGGATGGGAGGTCACAGGGAGAAGTCCCCTGAGAATCTCCTCCTGGGCAAACTTAATCACATCCTTTCCTTATCAGGTTAATATGGACAAGGGTTATAACGGATACACCCAAGACATGGCTCACAGCCAGGGGGAGGCAATCCTGAGAGACTAACACAGCTCACCACACCCAGGTAGGCAGCTATGCCACCCACAAAGGGGGAAACCAAGTAATGTTGGACTAGAAGGATATTTAAAGATAGACTTATACATAAACGCAAAATATCATATAAATGTAATCAAGATCAGTATCATATGACCATTTTGGTATGCACAGAAAAAATCATTGACAAAAGCTGATATCTATTCAGTATAAAACTGTGAGGAAAATTAGTATAGAGGAACCTCATATCACTCTGATAAAAGCAATTTATGACAAACCTGCTGTTAACACCATATTACACAGAGCCAACCTGAAAATTTTCCGTCTAAAATCAGGAGCAAGACAAAGATATCCAGTATCATCCCTACTGTTAGTGTGTGAAACATTAGCCAGAGCAATGATGAATGAGAAAGAAATAAAAGGAATACTTACAAGAAAGGAAGGCAATTCGTTATTAGTTGCACACAATTTATCTCTTACATAGAAGACCCAAAAATTCCACCGAAACACTCCTAAAATTATTAATCAATTCAGCAACACAGCAGGATACGAAATCAACATGAAAAATGCCATATCATTTCTATGAACCAATAATGAACTCACAGAGAAAGAAACCAGGAAAAATACCATTCAGAAGAACAAGACACATGAAATACATAGGAATTAGTCAAAATAAGGAAGTGAAAGACCTTTCTAATAACAGCCACAGTTTTATAAAAAAGAAAATGGAATCAATATGGTCACAGTGCTCCTACTTTCAAAATTAATAAAAATATTTAATGTCATTCCAATCAGCATATAACAATATTCTTCATACAACAACAGCAAATAGGAATATTCTAAATGTATACAGTACCAGAAGTTACCCAGAATAGCAAATTCAATCCTGGGCAACACATCACAATTCTGTCACTCTAGTTGTATGTCAAAGCTATAGTGATAAAACCAGCACGGCACTGCACAAAGCCAGACGTGAGGATCATTGCATACAATTGAAGTTGAAGAAATAACTTCATGCACATTAACTCATCTGATCTTTGTCAAGGAAGCCAAAACCACGTGCTGGAGGAAAAAGAGCCTATTTAACAAAGGATGCTGTGAAAACCGCAGAAGTTTGAGTTAGATTCGTATCTATTACCCTTAACAAAATGTAAAATGAAAATGGGGCTAGGGAACCTGATCCAAATATTTCAGAACTTAGCAGGACTCTGGGTGCCTCAGGCTCTGATTAGTAATGTCCCTTGGTGTCCAGCACAGATGGGGAGCTTGTGTTGTTCCTCTTCTAACCTTTCAAGACTTAGGAGGACACTAGGCAGTCTATGGGTCTCTGCTCAACTGTGACTGTGGGCCCCGTGTGCTCAGGCATGAAGCTCTCCTTGTTTTTGGTCGAATCATTTAAGTACTTAGTGGAGCTGAACCCAGATGCCAGGCTGAGCCAGTTAAGCTGGAGCTCAATATAGCTAGACCCAGTGAGATGAGGCATCCTGGTAGGCCAGCAAGGCCTGGACAGACACCTAGATTTATAGGAGGGTCGTTACAGCATGGAGGTGGTAAGAAATAACTTGGGTGAACTACTCTGCCTGGAAGACTCCAGATACATGAAAGGTAGATGCCAAGACAGAAATGTGGAGAACTAGTTTAAATACAGTTCCTCGATTTAGAATCTGCTTTGTGATGTAGCTATAATGTTTGCCCCTATGGTCTAAAATGCAAAACTATTAGTTACAAAAGTTCATCAATTTCTAAATTTTATTTGCTATTATTACTATTGCTAATTATACTACTGTACGATGATACCATATCTGCCTTAATCACATGTTCTTCTTTGGGTAATAGTATCAGGAGGTGCATGGGTAACAATCTCACCAGAACTCTATAGCAAAAGGCAGAAGACATTAAATACACAGAAATTAGTCCAGATATGGAAGAAATAAATGTCTCACTCTCAATCAATAGAGAAAGCAAATTTTTGGAATATATACAGGACAAGAATTTCAGACACAGTAGAGATATCTAAAGAACAGACTCTTTATAGAGAGGTTCTGATTACTATCAAATTTTCACAAAAATGTATCATAGAAATCAAAATAAAGAGTTCTCTTGGGAAAAGAGTACGACAGAATGAAGCAAAATGGAATCTTAGGCTCTGAGGCAACCTAGAATAAATTCAGAAGACATCAGCATAGAAGAAATTGAAAATCACACATCTGAAATAATAGCAACTGAAATAAAGAAGCAAGTATAGAAGACTATAAAATATCAGATCCGAAATAATTTCCCAGGTATAAAAGGAAAGAATTGCCGGGCGTGTTGGCGCACGCCTGTAATCCCAGCACTCGGGAGGCTGAGGCAGGAGGATCGGTGTGAGTTCGAGACCAGCCTGGGCTACAAAAGTGAGCTCAGGACCAGCCTCAACTGCATAGCGAGACCCTGTCTCAAAAAGACAAAAAAAAAAAAAATAAAATAAAATAAAATAAAATAAAAGGAAAGAATAACTATATTGAAAGTTTTGCTGCTTGTTTCTAAAATAGACACTGATAAGAAATAGAAAATGATATAAATCTTGAATGAGGAATATAAGAAACAAGCAGAATGCATGAAACAGATTCAGAGCTATGTAGGAAATTCAAGATTTCATTAAAATTGGTGAAGTTATTTGAAAGAGAGTTGAAGATAGAATTACAAACCTCTAAGAAATCATTGCAGGTAGTAAACAGGTAAGAAAATACCTCTTAAAAACAAGGAGGATCCAGGAAATAATAATCTGAGAGTTGCAAGATATTATAAAGATGAAAAACATAAGACCAACAGGCATGAGTGATAAAAAGAGCCAACACAAATGACACAAAAAGAATATGTGCAGAAGCAATAGCAGAAAACTCCTCAAATATGGGGAAAAGTATGACACACAGATAACCAACTCATACAGATCTCCAAATAGCATCAACCTAATTAAATGAATCCCCAGAAGTACAATAACCAAGACCCCAGAAATTCAGCACAAAATGACATGCTAAAAGACACTGGGGAAAAGAAATAGCTCATGTTGAAAGGAAAACACAGTAGAGTAACAGCAAATTTCTCATTACAAACCATCAAGTCAAGGTGAACATGGAACAAAGTATTTCAAGTCATACAAGGAAACAATTTCCAACCCAGACTGATATGCCTTGCAAAACTAACTTTGAAAATTAATAGAGAATTAAAATACTTCCATGACAAAAATAATAAATAAATTAATGACTACAAATTCAACCCTCCACAGAGTAATAAGGACATACTAGAAAGGGATCAAAATGATGACAATTCCTTGAACAACAAAAGAAAGAACTCACCACACAGGTCAAAGAATTAGAAATTAGAGAAGTAGGGAACCACCAGCAGGAATATAGCATGACAAACATAAACCAATTCATATCAGTTATAACCACCATCAATGGACTCAATTCACTAATCTAAACAAATATATTTGCAAAGTAGAATAAGAAACTAAATTCAACACTGTGCAATATACAAGAAATACACTTGTCCCTAATTCAAATCCACAGGCTTAAAGTCAAAGGACAGAAAACAATACAACATATTCTAGGAGCTCAGGGCAGCTATTCTGCTTGTAGACAATGGTACAAAAGTATCGGTAGCTATTCTTCTTGTAGACACTCTGAATTTTAAACCAACAATGAACAAACGAGACAAAGAATGTCATCACATTTCCATACTGCTTAAAACGGAAGGGATAAAGGAATAAATATGTATGCACCAAATACTGGAGCACTCAACTATATTGGTCAAATTTTAAGGAACATAAAAAATCTAATAATATCACAATCTTTACAGGGGAACTTAACACGCCCTTATCTTTAAAACGTAGATGAAGCAGACAAAAAATTAGTAAAGAGATAGTGAAACTGAACCAAATCTTTCAACAAATTTACTTAGTGGACATTTCCAGAATGTTCCAAACAATAGCATCTGAATGAAAACACATTCTTTTCAGCTACACATAAGACATTCACTAAAATAGACCACATACTGGTCCATAGATCATACTCAAGTAAATGAAAGAAAGCAGAAATTATCCCTATGCTTATTTTCTGATCAAAGTGCCATCAAACTGGAAATTAATGACATCAGAAACCACAAAAAAAAACCTCATAAATGCATGGGGACTAAGAAACACTCTCATCAGTGAATAGTGGGCTACAAATGAAATTAAACAAACAAACAACAACAACAACAAAAAACAACGTCTACAACCTAACTAAAATTCAAACACCTCTTAGCAGAACTTGTGGGATGCAAGCAAGCAGATGAAATAGTTCTTAGAGGGGAAATTTATATGTGTACACATTAGGAAAACAGAATGAAATAAAAAAAGATAAGTATCCTAATGTTGTGCTACAAGCTTCCAGAAAAAGAAGAGAAAACCAAGCCCAAAACCCAAAGATAGGAGGAAATTATAAAGCCTAGAGAAGAAACCAACATAATGGAGACAAAGAAAGCATTAGAAAGAAATAAAGAATCAAAGAATTGACTAGTTGAACGATTAAATAAAACTGATAAATCTCTAAGCAACCTGTTCAAAAAGAAGAAAGAAAAATTGAAATTTAAGCAAGGAGAAACAAAAAGGGTGAAATTACTACAGATCTTGTGGAAATTCAAAAGATCATCAATAGCTAGTTAGAAAATTTTTACTGTTGTATATTTGAATATGCAGAAGAAGTGTACAGATAACTAGATAGTTGTAAAGTACCAAAGCTGTATGAGAAGTTGTAAAAACCTCTGAATAACCAAATAGTAGCCAATAAAGTGGAAAATGTAACAAAAATTTTACTGACAAAGAAAAGCCCAGTTCCTTTTGGATTAGCAGCTGAATTCTATAAGATATTTAGAAAAAGACTTAATCCCAGTATTCCTCAAAATCTTCTGGAAAACTGAAAAGAAACACAACACTCTCAAAATCATTCCTGAAGGCCAGTGTTACACTGATACCAAAAGTGGAACAACTTAGCCAAAAGTGCGAATTACAGATCAATTTCCTTCACGAACATACAAGCAAAAATCCTCACTAAAATACAAGCTAATATAATGTAGCAAATTATCAGGAAAATTATACCCCATGACCAGGTAAGATTCACCCCGGAATGCCAGGATAGTTCAACACACACAAATCTATAAATGTAAGACACTATATCAATAGAGTCAAAACCAAAAACAATATGATCATTTCAATAGATGCAAAAAAGGGTGTTGACAAAATCTAACAGTCATTCATAATCAAAGTCTTACAGAAAATTGACATAGATGGACTATACTCCAATTACAGAGAAGTCATCTGTGACAAACCAATAGATAACATCATTGTAACTGAAGAAAAACTAGAAGATTTTATACTAAAATCAGGAACAAGACTAGGATGTCCACTCTCACCACTCCTATTCAGTATAGGAAACATTAGCCATTGATTTTAAACACAAGAGGGAAATAAAAGGAATAAAAATAGCTAAGGGAGAAAAAGGATCAGTATTCACTGACAACTTGGTACTCTACATGAAGATCAGTTAAACTCCATCAGGGAGTTCCTCGATAAATAAACAAATTCAGTAGCATAGAAGCATAGAAGGATGAAAGTCGATACCCCCAAATCAACAACATCCCTCTACATAGATAACAAACTCACTGAGATGGAAATTAGAGAAAAAATACCCTTCATAATAGAATCCAAAAATGTGACATACTCAGGAATTAATCTACAAAGGAAGTGAAATATCTATGCATTTACAATTCCAAAAAAGAAGAGAGATCAAAGAGGACTTCAGAAAATGAAAATGTATTTCTTGCACTTGGACACAAAGAACCACCATTGTGAAAATGGCTATATTCTTAAAACTGTTGTAAAGATTTAATACAACTCCTATCAAAATAGCACGAATATACCACACAGATCTAGAAAAATCCTTCCTAAAATTTAATTGGAGCCAGAAAACACCTAGAAAAACAAACACAATATTTGACAACAAAGGCAACACAGGAGGGAATAATAATCCCTGACTTGAAATTATACTACAAAGTTATTGTGATAAAATCAGCATTATACTGGAAAAAAAAAGAAAAACAAACAAACAAAAACAAAAAAAAAAAAACTACCTGAGGATTGGTTGACTAGGTTAGAAGATCTGGATAGGACTAAAAATACACGTCGTCATTTGAGAAATGCAAATTAAAACAGCATTGGCATACTATCTCTGCATGAAATGCTTATCATTCTGGTCTTTTAGATGTGTGCTACTTATAATGTAATTTGAATTATTGCTATACACTGTCTCAACTAAACATTTATTTTATTTTATTTTATGTATTTTTTTGTCTTTTTTTGAGACAGGGTCTCGCTATGCAGTTCAGGCTGGCCTTGAGCTCACTTTTGTAGCCCAGGCTGGTCTCGAACTCGCACTGATCCTCCTGCCTCAGCCTCCCGAGTGCTGGGATTACAGGCGTGAGCCACCACGCTAGGCTTTAACTAAACATTTATTTTAAAAGAAAACAAAAAAGGGCAATTAAAGATAATATGAGATAAGGAAAAATGCCATAGGATTAACCTGCTATAATTTTGTATATGTTTAGATTTTTAAATTTTTGAGTAAATGAGTGTGACAGGTTTTTTTTTTTTTTTTTTTTTTTTTTATCACATTCTATAGGGATTTATTAGAATATCAATGACTGATGGAAAATACTGGTTCCATGTTAAGGCTAAGGAATTTAATATTTAGAAAAACAGTGATATTAAGCTCAAGCACTTGTGTTAAAGAGTAATAGTATCATTAAGCTTCTCTTCTGGAGAATTAAGAATATGTTTTCAGACCAAAAAGTTAGAGAAAAATAAGGGCTACAAGGTTAGCCAATAATTTGGCTTTAGCCCTGCAATGTTAGTGAGGAATAAAGACATAAGTGAACCTATACCATAACATCTTATAACTCAGTGGTGTCCAGAATTTTCTGTTCAAGGAGATCATGGGGCCACAGAAGAAAGGGATTAATGATATACAGTGTACCTGAAGAGAGTCACCTAGAGATAAGACATTCTCTCAGGCTTTCACAGAGGGAAAATTGTCAAGCAATGTCCATGACTCATCCAGATGGCTGACACTAACAGTTCTCTATGGTTTCAAGGTAAATCCTGAGGGCACTTGACTGACCTTGGGAAGTACCAAAGTTACATGTTTTCTTACATAGGTCTTTCTTTAACTTGGCCTAAACCACCCAGGAAAAAAGTTTAACCAAAAGGCATAAAAAGTAAAGCCAGACTAGTTTGATAAGCTATAAACAGCTCAAGTCAACAGCTTCCAACATTGCCAGTTCTGCCAATAACCCAGTATTATTATGGTGTATTGGGCTATGCATACAACTACTATCTGTTGATTCAACAAGAAGAAATATTTGTACCAATAGTGTATAGAAAAGTTATTATGTCTGCATCTTGAACTCAGAACAACTACTATGAAGACAACAATATGCATTGTATTAATTATTGTGGCTGACCTACTGACATCTTGTGAAACTGTCTTATTCTTATTTCTTATTAAAAGCAATTCAAAAAATGAAAAAAAGAGATACTCTCGCACCCCACAAAGAATAACTATCCTAAAGAAATCAATTAATATCAAATGCTGGAGGGATTGTGGGGAAAACAAATCCTTCTCCGTTGTTGGAAGGAATGTAGACTGGTGCATTTACTATGGAAACCAGTGTGAAGATTCCTCAAATATCTAGAGCTGTAAATTTTATTCAACCCACCTATTTTCCTCTGGTTATTTTTCTAAAAGAACTGAAAACATCATGCCACACTGAGACAGGTACACTCATGTTTATGACAGCAAAATTAGTCATAATCAAATACTGGAGATATCAAAATGCCCATCACTCGACAAAGAAATAAAAATGAAGATTTTTTTATACAATGGCACATTACTCAGCTAAAAACAAAGACAGGCTTGAGGATTTAATAGGTAAATGGATGCAATTAGAGGGCGTAATCATAAATAAAATAAATGACAGGCACATGTATAAATATAATATTGTTTCCCTAGTGTAAAACTCTGAAAAATTAAATAAAATCTAAATGGATACTATTGTGAAGGGTATTTGTTCTCTAATTTCCATCTCATTGAGTTTGCACCATTATAATATAAAATACAGGATACACGGCCAGAGATATAGCTCAGTATTTCTGTGCCTGCCTGGAAAGTGTGATTTTGTAAGTTCAATTGCTAGTATACTCCAATAAGAAATATAAAATATAAAAATAATAGATGTAAAGGCTCCCCCTTTTTAAAGTGTATGTGGTACAGGGTTTATAGGGTCTCACTACGCAGATTGCGCTCCTAGTAATCCTCCTGTTTTCAGCCTTCCAAGTGCTGGGAAAACAGGTAAAGTGCCACTATACCATGTCTCAATCACCGTCTCAGTGGCCCCGGGGCTGGGGTCAGCATGAACACCAGAAATCAAACTGTAGTCTCTGCATCTGTGTAAGCAGGTGCTTTACTCTGCTGGGCTATCTGGCCAGCCCAAGGCTACTCATTATCGAAGATTTCAAACTAGAAAAGTAAAAAGCCAATGAAATAGTTTATGGAGCTCATTAGGATGGAGAAAATAATATAAAACAATTGATCAGTGAAATATGGGGGAAAACAGTGATAATAAATGACTGAGCTAAGTTTCATGAGAGAGTGAAAACAAAATTTATCTAAGTGATTCTTAAAAAATATAGATCATTTAAATAAGCATGCAGATCCAAAATATAAATATAATTAACATTGCATTTGAGCACTAATTTAAAAATCCAGATGTTCAATGGATAATTATATATATATATATATATATATATGTATATATATATATATATATATATTTACAGAAGATGTTTGCATCTCAGTTTCAATATATTATATTTTCCACTTTAAAATCCTAAAACGTCCTAAATTTTCAATGCTGTCTTACACAACTTATTAGCTTACACAAAATCATGCAAGATCTGATATTGGAAAGATCATAAATAATGTTAAACATAAAGTTAAACAACATGTCATTATCCAAGTTCATCAGCATACACCAAACTAAGTTTAATAAAGTTAATAAGAATTATGAAGGGGTCAGGGATATAGCTCCATGGAGTAAGTGCTTGCCTGGCAAGCACAAGGTCTTAAGTTCATTCCTTGGTACCCCCCCCCAAAAAAAAAAAAAAAAAAAAAAAAAGAATGAAGTCTAGCTCAGAGGTCCAAGTGCTTGCTTATTAAGTGCAAGGGCAAGGGTTTGATCTCCAGTGCCCTGTCCTAAGCTGTCTGACCCGGCCAGCAAAATCAGGCATGGTGGTGCACGCCTGTGACCTCAGCACTGGGGAGGCTGAGACAGGAGGAGAGCTGCTAAGCTAGATCTTGTACCACAAACATAAAAAAAGAGTCAGTAAGGTATGTGTTACCTAATTATTTGTATTGTTAATATAACTCTAGTGGAAAACATGAAATAAAAATTAGTCCTCTATTTTGGGTCATTTCTTGAGGAAAAAATGACTCAGGAATGATAACAATAATAATAATAATAATAATAATAATAATAATAAGAAGAAGAAGAAGAAGAAGAAGAAGAAGAAGAAGAAGAAGAAGGAAAGAAACTCTGAAAACTGGATGTAGTGGCTCACAACTACAATTCCAGTACTTGGGAAGGTGCAGGAGGAGGATAAGGGCAAGTTCAAGGCCAGCCTGGGCTACAGAGTGAGTCCAGGCCAGCCTAGTTATTTAGTGAGACTCTGTCTAAAAAACACAAAAACAAAGTCAAGAGAGAGAGAGAGAGAGAGAGAGAGAGAGAGAGAGAGAGAGAGAGAGAGAGAGAGAGAGAGAGAGAGAGAGGGAGAGAGAGACAATGGAAGATAAGGAAAACAGAAAGTTTTTAAATAAGGAAGGGGAGAGAGGAGCGGGCATTTGGGCAAAAAGATAAAGTAACATCTATGTTGTACAAGTATGAACTCCCTGTAATGAACATAGTTGTGTATATCTAAGTGCACCAGTAGGATTAAAATTAAAGGGGAAAAAAAAGAACAATTTTGGAAAAGAAGCAAAGAAAAATACAAAAAAGTAAAAGAGAATTTCTAGGTGATGAAATGTCCTCCTGCAGAGAGACCCAAAAACTTTTCATAAAAGCCACAAGCGTGAAGAGCACTGGACTAAAGAATCACTTGAGATGACTGAGAAGTTCGTGAACTTGGGATGGAACCAGTAGACTACCCATAGCAGATCTGAGAGCGAGGCCAGATTCCCTGGGCAAGGAAAGGCAAGTCGTTATGTTCATTTTTCAGATTTCACATGTGAAACCAGTCCAGGAAAATAATAACCCTTGTATATTAATACATTTGCTTCTTAGGGTGCTTGTACAAGTTGAAAGTACCTGGGCACCTTGTTTCAAGCACCACACCTCCAAAAGCAGAGGAGAATACATTTATGTTGTTTTCAACCACTATGGCCTTGCCTTTTGGGGTGGCAGCAATAGGCTGCTGTCTTCCACGGACAATCTTAGGAAATAAGAGAGACTGCAGAGATATCCAGAGGGAAACTTCAAGAGGAATGAGGGAGAAGAGCGAGCGTTCCCTGAGAGGTTCAATCTGAGTGACCGGTTCCGTTATGGATTTGGTATCATTTATTCTGAGTATAAGAAAGACCATCTTTTTTCAAACTCCACTTCCTCCCATCCCTTCATGGCTCCTTTTCTGCCAAGCTGTCCATGTCAACCTATTGGCTTCACGTTCTCAACTCTTTTTTGATTGGCTTTAAAAGAAATAGAAATGCCACCACCTTCTACTAACTTGCTTCAATGATTTTATTTCAGCCAAGAGAAAGACTACCTAACACATTTTCTAGGCTTCCTTCTCTTTCTCAGACAGAAGCTTTTTTTCCTCCATAAATTCACCTTACTCTTTAAAAAAAAATCCAAAAAAGTCTGCCAAATTAATTCCATGATCTCAATAACCCTACTTCCCATGATCTATGCTCGCTAGTTCAGTCTGTGTTTCAAGTATCTTTCCTCCCTGCTCCAACAATGCCCATAATAATTGTCACTTTAAAATAGCCTGTCAGCATATAATTCACGGCATGAAATCTGGCTTCCATGTTCTTGGACCTGGAGCATACTGCAGAGACACTTAAGCAAACAATCAAATGGGAAAGAAGTGATGCATAAAGCTAACGAAGGTGCACACCTGGGGTCCTAGCACTAGGTGAGGCTTGGGGGAGGACTTCAAGCTCAGGTCCAGTCTTGGGCAAGTTAGGGAATTCGCGATGCCCTGTCTAAAGTCAGCAAAACTAAGTAGGACTGGAGGGACCATCACTGATCCAATCTCTAGTACCAATAGATACATAAATGCCCTGAAAGAAGAAGGAAAACTAAAATGTATTTTATTGATCCAGAATGGTTACTTTCATAGGAATATAAAACAGTGGAATTCCTACAGATATAAACACTGCTAAAGGGACCCTAATATCTGAAGTTCAAATGAAGTCTAACGGAACACTGATGAAACAGTGTACTGGCCAATGAACAGCAGAGTGCCACTAATTGATAGCAATTCAAATCTACACTTGGAAAAATCAAACAAGCGAACGCACATGGCCAAGGAAAATGCAATAAAAAGACAACCACAATAAAAATCTGTGCATATTGAACATATGTCTAACACTCAATTTAAAAATCATTTTGATTCATAAAAGAAGTAATGTTTATAACTTGGAATAAATGATAGGAAATGAAACGTGTGAGAAATGATATAGTAAACTGATACACAAAAATAGCTTGGAGCACCAATAGCAGACAAATGCAATAAGGCGAGAATGTGAGGTAACAGAAGCAAAACAGGGGCTCCAAGGGGCAAGGCAGGATCAGTTCACACGCAAGAGGCAAAAGTGCAGGGGGGACACAGTCAGTCACCGGCGCTGACTTCATTCTGCGTCCTCACTCTGAGAAAATGGTCAGGGACCGTTAGATAACATGGATGCCTCAAAATCTACTGGAGATGTGAAACCAAAAGGTTCGGTTTGAATTCTTTAATATTTTGTGATTTAATGGAATAAAACCAATAATTGTCTTATTGTTAGCTATGATACCGTTAAGACCCAAGTCCAGTCCAACAGTTCAGGCCATTTAATTTCATCATGTAGAGGAGATGGGGGCGGTGGTGTGGTGTTTTCCATACGGAAGTGAACGTGAGGGGAAGCGTGGGTATGCGCGTGCATCTGCTCATAGGATGTTCTGTGATGCGAGATTTTATACACATTATTTAATAATAAAACAACCCTGTGATGTAGCTAGTTGTCACCCTTCTCCTTCAGGGGTAAGAAAAATAAGTTAAAGTTACTTATATGATTTGTGCTATGCAAAAGAAATAGTTGTGTGGAGCTTGAACCCGGAAACGTGACTACAAAGCTTGAATTCTTCAATCCATTCACATTGAGCATGAGCCATATAAGATACCTGATAGACGGTGTCATCTAACTTCACAGCTCTTTTGTACTGCCAAGAACGGTTCTCATTTTACCACTAGACTGAGGGTTGAGAATGCTATGTAACTTATGCAAAGACAGCAAAGAAGTGACAGGGCTCAAATTACAATCCCCCGCTATTAAAACTTATATATAGTGTGAGAGAGAGTGATGCAACATTTGCTAAATCAAACCATTTTTCTTTCTAATAAAAGTTCACTTTATTTTATCTGTGAGTAATCCAAGAAAACATGTCCCAAAGATACCTCTAATTTCTGTCTCAATATTTCATTATTTTATGTAAGAAAATAATTAAATTCAATTCACATTAGCCAGCCAGAGTAAAGACTTTAGTAATCTCCTCATTAATTTATCCTGATAGGTGCTTTTTCGTGCTGCTTATAAGCATACACGGACTACTGTTCTCTTAAGGGCGCTCAGAGAGTCATGCTGTTTTGTAACTAGTCTTTGCTAGGATTTCATCCATAGCCATGTAATCTTTTTGGCATTTGTGGACTGTAAGCCCCTCTAAGAAGGGAGAACTACCTTGGTTACAGAAGGTGAAAAAATCAATACAATTAAGAGGATGATATTCTGCTCGTAAACTGTCCTTGTGTTCACTAACAGAGCTAAAATCTGATGCCACCTATCCATACGCGAGGGGAAGCAAATAGTTCATGCAGAAATAGGCGCTTTGTGAATGCTTCACTCTATTTCAATATTGCATGAAATGTTTCATGTCTCACCTCTGATGACACTCTTCTTCATCAATCTGAGGATGTTTTATTTCATTCAGAGGGGAGAAAAGAAGGTAGTATCTGGTTTTTAGAAATTGGACTGGAAGCATCAGCTTATTTTATATTTCAGCAGCAGAAATGTTAAGATATTACCCAACAAGCTTTGATGTTAAAAATCCATGTCCTTCTGTAAAATACTGAGTCATCCAGACCCACACTCTCATGGCAGTTACGACAAATCCTTTACCATGCGACACAATGTTATAAATCAAAATTCTACAAGTTTATGAACGTTCTGCCTTGCCTCGACACTTTACTGCTCTCTAAATTTCCCTCGCCCATTCATGCATGAACAGAGCTCAGTCTGGGTTAGATCCAGCTGGATCTTAAGTCCAATCACCTCTAGAAGCCAGCTAGGTGACTTCTAAGACTTGTGCTCAGAGATGCAATGGTGGCAAAGGACGCAGCATCCTCTTGGTGCCAGTGCAGAAGTGATTACCTGACTGAGAGATGAACTGAAATGTCCTTCACTGTCTACCTGTGTTCAGAAACTAGACATGTAAACCCAAAAATCTTCCTTCTGGAAATGTGTCTATAAACTGATAGGTGACTGCTGCTGTTGCTGTTTCTATGTTTGACTTTAAGCATGCTTTGACAAATTGGCTTTATGCTCTGGAAGTTTCCCATTTTATATAATTCCAATATGAAGGCACTTGCAAGGTTACTGGACATACTTCTTTTTAAAAATTAAAAACAATCCTGTTTTCATTTTATATTGTTGTTCACCTGTGTACTTGACTGTCAATTCAGATTGAATGTAATGACTTCAAACTTTATTGCAAAGGTACTAGCTAAGAACAATTACAATGATCTTTTTGGGAATTAGGTATTTCAATAAAAAAAATAAAAAAAATAACTACTTGGTGAAATGAATCTTACTTACCAAACTCCTTGGGAACTGCTATAGAATAAACACAATTGTGTCCCACGCTATAATTTTTTGGATAATTTGGTGACAGAACAGTTCCTTCTGATCCTGTTGAGCGACTTCCACAGGGTGCTAGGAAATAAAGATGATAAAAATATTGGTCTTAAAAAATTTTCACATTGTGTACTATGAATAACTTCTGGTCATAAAAATTGGCTACTGGATTTCAAAGTGTAGAATTTATTCCATTTTTAACAAGCTCCTCCACTGTCAAATATCCAAAAAGAGTGCATGTTCTGAGTTTTAAAAATATTCAAATTTACTGTTATTCAATGCAAAGAAGTATAATAATATAATAATGTTGTCTCTAAATGAGATGAAACAAATGTTTATGGCAAACTCACAGAGAAAGGGTCTTGTTAAACACAGGACGAGATTCACTCGGGATGCTGGCTCTGATAATGAAAGAGACCCGAGTTCCTTATTAATAGAGATTTAAAGTTGCCACTCTCTACTGAATGACGTCAGTCAAAAACTTAAGTACAGTGAGAAAACACAGCCAAAGGAGAAGTTCTGTAGCACATCAAAGGTTTGGGATCAGGTAAGGCATGGCAGTATGGCCTCTTCCTTGGGAGCCCAGGAACAAGAAATTTTCAAGAGAAAGAAAAGGTTTAGGGAGGCTGGAGAGAAGGGAGCCTGGACTGATCTGGGAATCTGGAAAGTATGGAAGCCGGTTGCTTCTTTCACATTCCCATAGGTGGTTTCTAACGGGACAAGTTTGGCCTGGCATGCTGTTAAGGTATGTGTCTACATGTCCCCCCAAAGCCTCATACAGCGATGGGGCAACTTTTGGAATTTGTGATTGGTTATTGTGGGTGTTGGTACTGTACTTCCCTGGGGGCAGGTGATTTGTACTTTTTTTTTTTTTTTTTTTTTGTCTTTTTGTCTCGCTATGCAGTTGAGGCTGGTCCTGAGCTCACTTTTGTAGCCCAGGCTGGTCTCGAACTCGCACCAATCCTCCTGCCTCAGCCTCCCGAGTGCCCGGCTGTGATTTGTACTTCAGTGTAAGGAAAAAAGAGCAGTTAGCTGCTTGAGCTGCTGTTACTCCTCCCTTTGCTCTTGCTCTTGCTCTTGGATGCCGCTAAGAAAGGCTGCCCTCTGCCATGTGCCCATCTGCCTTGGAGCCAGCTGAGTACGGACTGAAACCTCCAGGAACTGTGAGCTAAATAAACCTTTCCTTCCTTCATTTTGAGTGTCGGTATTTGTTTCAGCAATGAGTAAAAAGTAACTAAGACGCAGGCCTCTCCCATGGCCTCCCTCCTTGTCTTTGTTAGAACCCCTTTTCTGATCTCCTGAATGGTTGGTCCCAGAGAGAACCTGGACTTTCTCTTCCAGTTTGGAGCCCTCCTGATTGCAGTCTCTTTTCTTGATTTGCGTATCTATTCGGGGAGTTTTTTTAAAGTTAAGTCTTCTTAAAGACTGCTGTTATTTTGAGTGGGAGTTGGAAAGCTCTGTTACTCTGGCTCTCAGTTTTTATCAGTACAAGACCGATGGTTTGATATCCCTCAGCTTGCTTAATGGGATTTGAATTTGTACAGAAAGGTTAGAATATAATTTATTATTCCTCTCAAACACCAGAAGGAAGTTTTTGATGTTATTAAAAAAATAGTTTCTGGGCTGGCCAAATAGGTCAGCAGATTAAAGCACCTGCAAGCAGGCATAGAGGCAGGGGGTTCCATTCCTGGACCTCCCACGCTGGCCCCGCCCAGGGGCAGATGATGGAGACTGGGCGTGGTGGTGCACTTGGAATGCCAGCTCTTGTCTTGGGAAGCTATAAACAGGTGGATCACTATGAGTCCAATCTTGTGGTGAGACCCTGAGCACCCTGTAGACCCTCCCCTAAAATACACACACACACACACACACACACACACACACACACACACACGTTTCTTCTAGAACAGCTCTCTATGAATTGTGGTCACTAGATCTAACCCAGCCAAGGGATGAAGAACAGTTTTTGCATTTGAAAAGACTACACACAAGGGAAAAAGTGTAGTTGGATGTAAGTTAATCGCTGGAGCCCAAAATGATACTTGGTGCTCTACAGTAACATTTCATGTTTGGCTGTTCTTCTTCCTTTTTCTTTGTCCCTTTTTATAATGCTGGCTATGAAACTCAGAATGTCCAGTGTGCTAGAAATCACTCTACTACTGAGCTACATCTCGACTTGACTTTGGCTTTCAAGAGCACTTGAAGCAGTGTTAAATTACTTCTAAGAGAGTTTCAAGGAGAAGAGAAGGTAGCGAAAGCATACAGAGGCACAAGATAGCTAACACAGTTACATTGCTAATTTATTTCATTCACTAAAAAATTCAGTTTACGTATATATTGATTGAATTATTTTGTATCCCTGCATGTTGTAATCTGTGGAACTACTTTCAAGGCAATAAGACACAGTGCTAACCACTGTTAATTTCTTATTATCCTGATTTGAAACCTTTTATTTTTTTTCCAGTACCAGGGATTGAACTCAGGACTCTATGCTTACCAGGCAAGCATTTAATCTACTCAGCTTCTCCCCAGCCCCCTGCTTTGAAACTCTTAATCATAGTTTTATTTCCTTTCTTATAATCTTTCTTTAGAGTCAAAAGATGGAGTGGAACAGCGTGAAAAAGTCAATACTTTGGATGGATTCCTTACCAAAATTGAAAAATGCAACATCAGCTGTAAAAATGCATGAAACACAAACAGCAGGCTGTACTGAGTAACATGGCTAATGAATATTCTGACTATGTTCTTCATATTCTGAAAAAGGACATGAAATAGTTATAATTAAACAGACTGAGATCAAACTTGCTAGAAGCAAGTTGACAGTGACAGCGCCGCATTCGTTGCCACCTCTCATGATTGTTTCAGAGTCGGGTGTAGGCTTAGTTCAGCACTGAGGACTTCACTCAGCTAGTGATGCCAGTGATGAGGGCGCCATTCAAAGATGGGAATTTTTTTATGTTAACTTCCTAGCTGATGTTTAAGCACTCAAACTGAAAATGACAATACCTTGAAAGTAGATGGCAAAGGCGGTTATTTTTATATCTGGGAAGTAGGAATAGATATGAGTGCTTCTCACTCAAGCTCAGTCCTATGCGTTAGTCACGAACATTCTGCCAGCCCACCTCAGTGTGCCTCACCTTTCATTTGCTTCACCTTCCTTGTTTTGCATAATGGATGTTCAGGACAGCTTTTGATGCAAACCTGACTTGTAAACGCAAGGCCTTTTCATTGAAACTGAGAAAATATGTAGGACTGAAGTCAGCTGTGGTGTGTTCTTATGATAACTAATGTGTCAAACCAGTTATGCAGACTGCTAGACATAATCACATAGTTTGATGTTTCGTTTTTTTTTTTTCTTCTGTGTATGTAAGATGGTTGAGATAGAATTTTTCACTCAGCTTGGCCGAGAGCTCTCCACAGAGTCTTGGCTGGTCTTGGACTTGTGATCCTCCTGCCTTGGGCTTCAAAGTTTGGGAATTGCAGGTGTTTGTCATCAATTTATATTAATAATGCAGAATACTGTAGTGATTGCCAATAATCACACAGTAGCTACTGTAATCTGTTTCATCTGCACAAAACATAAGTGGAATCAACCAGGCCAGCTTCACTTCTTCTGAATTCTGGCCTCTAGTAACCAATTACATTCGCTTTCTATTGTGATTCAGCACAATACTTGGTAGGGAAAGGGCATCATTGATCATTTTTTAGTCCTAAGAGTAGAATATAAGAGCAAACGAAAGCATTATATTTACCCTTCTTTTTGACTTTTGACATATATGTCATATAGCTTTTTAAGATTTTTCAAAGTAGTAATTTTTCTCTACATCCACTGCAATACAATGAACATGAAAACCTGCTTGTTCAAGGCCATAAGTGATGTAACACACAAATTTTACAGCTCTCTTGCATGTGTGTACAACATGTACAGTTACGAGAAGTTGTGGTTCTGCAAGGATGGCTCTAGTTGGGTGAAAGAAAGGACTGTTTTATACGAATGGAGACATCAGTAAGGTTTGGAAAGGTCTATGCTCTGTCTCAAAATCACATGTGATCATGAGAAACTCTTCTGCCATTTAGCATCCGCCACCGTTCTGGCAATGCTACTGACTTCTATGTAATTGGTTGAAATTAACCATAATTTTTTTCTACTTCTTAAAATTTATTTTTCCATATATTTTTGTGTGTTTTAAATATTTCATTGCATTTACTGAGAAAAAAGAAAAAAAGATAGGGGCCGGGCATGGTGGCGCACACCTGTAATCCCAGCACTCCAGAGGCTGAGGTAGGAGGTTCGGTGCAAGTTTGAGACCAGCCTGGGCCACAAAGTGAGCTCAAGGCCATCCAGAACTGCATAGTGAGACCCTGTCTCAAAAAGACAAAACAAAACAAAACAAAACAAAAAAAAAAAAAAGCTATGAAACAGTTTCAAAACGAATTAGTAAGAAGGTTACAATAATTAATACAATCCTTATTGTCATCTTCATAGCAGTTATTCAGAGGGCAAGATGCAGACCTGATATCTTGTCTAACCAATATTAGTACAAAGTTTTATTCTCAATGAACTAAGAGAATGTAGCTAAATATCTATCCTAACTCTCACGTGTATACATATATATATATATATATATATTTTTTTTTTTTTTTTAAGTTTCTAATACTAGGAGAATATATCATACCATGTTGTATAAGTAGATTATAAGTCAAAGATACAGTAAGAATCATAAAACAAAATTATAAATAATATTCAGAAAATTAAATAATAATTAATTAAAAATAAATTAAATATTTCAAAACAATATTTCAAAATTCAAATCAAATTATAAGTTCAACTTAGAGGCCAAAATGTTGTGTATCATATGTATGAACCTATAATCCGTTTAGAGTACTCTCATAGAATTTGAATAGTTAATATATACAAAGATATCAACTAAGAAAAAGTTTCCAGAGGTAGTAAAGAATTACTAGGAATAAAACATAGCACAAATACTGCAATGGCAATTATATGACCAGCAGGTCCAACAGTTTGGGGACAACATATAGCACAAAGTTCTAACATGTCATGTACATGGACAGCATCCACAATGCTGACTGGTGACCAGGTGTTACTTGTGGGACTGTGCTATGCTATTTCCTTGATATCCACCCTGTAGATCCAGACAGAATCATGACCTACAGGGTAAAGGACAAGTCCTTCAGCAGAATATGGTGATGGAAATATTTTGCTGCTGTATACAATAGAGTAGTTGAAAGACTGCTGCTGTATACCTCTTTTTATCCTATGTTTAACTGTTTGCCCTATTTGATGAGTTCTTTCCATTATCCTTCATGAAGTTGTGGTCACTTTTTTGGCATTTTACCTTATCACTTATTCTCTTTTATTACCTTTTTTATTTTCTAAACAAACATTTACTTGAGAGAGATTATAGGAATAATTGAAATGACCTTAGAAACTGCATACATGTAAAAGACCAGAATCACAGGCATTCTAAGTATGGTTTTAGTATTACACATTGCTATCCTCAGTGTCAAAAACCTATTGGAGATTCTTAGTTCATCCTATGTATATAATTGCATGATTTTTCCCCTGCCATGTTTCTTGATTTTCCTGCTTGCTGTCTCTTTGTTCTTTTGGTTCCTCTATAAAATATCTTTTAGTGAACTGTGTAAGGTTCGTTTTGTCATGATAAAATTCTTTAGTTGTTCTTTGGCTTGGAAATATTTCATTTCTCCATTATACTTGAAAGAGTTTTGCAGGGTATATCAGTCTAGGTTAAAATTTGTTTTCATGCAAGACTTGTGGTACTTTGATCCATGCTCTTCTTGACTTGATGGTTTGTGAAAAGAAATCTGCCGTTATCTGATGCGTTTTCCTTTAAAAGTGATCTGGTTTTCTTCTTCTTCTTCTTCTTCTTCTTCTTCTTCTTCTTCTTCTTCTTCTTCTTCTTCTTCTTCTTCTTCTTCTTCTTCTTCTTCTTCTTCTTCTTCTTCTTCTTCTTTTTTCTAGAAGCTTTTAGTATGCTGTTGCTGGGCTGCATTTCTGGGACCTTGATTATTATATGTCTTATTTACTTATCTATTTATTATTTAATTATTTTTTGTGGAACCAGGGACCAAACTCAGACCCTTGCATTTGCTAGGCAAGCATTTATTCTAGCGAGCTATTTCCCCAGCATCACTTATGGTTTTAATTGGGCTGATTTCATTTTGAGTTCTATATGCTTCAGTTTCCTGCATATCAGGTTATTTCCCCCTATTTGGTAAGTTTTCTGCTATTACTTCTCCCCATATTTTTTATATCATTTGTATTGACTCATTTCTCATTGAACACACTCTTACGTTGTTCATCTTTGCATCATCTTACAGATGTTGAACTGTTTTGCTGCATCCTAGTTGTTTTTAAGAGATCTTTTCTTACCTCTTCACTAGCAGCAATGGTGTCTCTAAGGTCTGAACATCTATTTACACTGTAATTGAAATGATTTCTCCAGCTTGTGATTGAGGTTTTGGTTTCCTGTATAACACTGAATTTGCTTCATGCATTCTATGACTTTCCTATATTGTTCATTCACGGATTCCATCACATTTTCTCTTCTCTATTTTTTGTCAGTGTCTTCTTGAGAAGCACTTAGTAGGTCTTTCATTATTGTTTTATATATATATATATATATATATATACATATATATATATATATATATATATATATATATATTTTTTTTTTTTTTTTTTTTTTTTTTTTTATTTTTTTTTTTTTTTTTTTTTTTTTTTTTTTTTTTTTTTTTTTTTTTTTTTTTTTTTTTTTTTTTTTTTTTTTTTTTTTTTTTTTTTTTTTTTTTTTTTTTTTTTTTTTTTTTAACTTTAGAAGATATTTCTGATCTGATTTCCTCTCTGGATTTCTGCAGTTGTTTGTTTACTTCAGATACTATTATTTCAGAAGTTCAAGGTATATGATTTCCAATTGTTTCTAAGCTATTGTCTCCTGAGTTTGTTCTGCATGGGCTCAGGGCTTCAGGGCATATTTTGCTCCGTTCTGTTTGTCATTTTGTATAGCCCTGCCTTCTGGCCTTTGGTGTAAAACTTTGGTAGAGTTCTTAACTTAGCGCTAGATCTGGATCTGCCAAGTTCAAACCCATCCAGGTGGGTGTCGCTTGGGTCTGGCTCCTGAGTTCCACTTCTTCCTGCTGCAGCTCTTGGAGGTGAACCTGCTGTGTAGCTCTGGCAAGATATTCTGCTCTTCAATGAACTGGCTGGGTCTACTCTCTAGCCTCACCGCAAGAAGTTCTGCTGCATTTTTTTTAAATACTGAGCCTGTCTGATGGATGAAGTTCTACTCACATGCTCGGCCTTATTGCTGGGTCAAATTAGTTTCTGGCAGCCCCAGGAAGTCTCCCTCACATAGCTGGCCTGGTTGCTGAGTCTAATGTGTTTCTGCTGGGCAAAGTGCAGTGTCACATGCTGGGCTAGTTTGCTGGGTCAAATGAATTTTGGCAGGCCCAAGGCAGTCCCATTCACACACTGAGCATGCTTGCTGGGTTTAATGAGTTTTTGGAGGTCCCCCAATCATGATTTTAAAGCATGAAGAATTGTGCTTTTAAAATTATTAAAGTTAGCCGGGCGTGGTGGCACATGCCTGTAATCCCATCACTCAGGAAGCTGAGGCAGGTGGATTGGTGCAAGTTGGAGACCATCCTGGGCTACAAAAGTGAGCTCAAGGCCAGCCTGAACTGCACAGTGAGACCCTCTCAAAAAGACAAAAAAAATTATTAAAACTGATTGATTCATTTTAGGTATACATACTGGTCACATTTAATCATAAAGAATTTGAACCCGTATATGATGCATCTGGATGATTTTCTTCCTATACCCCAATCTTTTCTCCAACTCATTTTCCTCTACTCTTCATATGTACTTCAAGAATGAAATTACTTTTAAGGTTTTAAATGTCAAACTTAGCTTAATTTCAAATGATCTTTTTCTTTATTTTGTCTTGCTGAGTTGGGGTCCAGTATCTGATTGGCTGCTTCTGTTTTTACACAATGTATCACCTGCCCTCTACGCTATCTCTCGGTATATCCGGCATGGTCCATACTCTCAGCAGTCTCTATGCAGGCTCTTCCAATGCATTCCTAGGTCTACTCATCGCTACTTCCTATGATCATTAACGAATTTTCTACTATACAAGCTCTCCCCTTAGGACAGCTCATATGCAGGGTAGGTTCTCTGCAGCACCTATTGGCTGAAGGAAAGTATAAGACCAAGCTATCATGCAGTGATGGTTCACAGTCAGCTTAGGCTATGTTTTCTTTTTTTTTTTTTTTAATCTACATGTCCCTGTAGACCATTTCTTGCTCTCATAGATGGGGCTTATGTGAGGTCACCAGATCATGAGTGTGTGACACACAACACTGAATTAGTCCCCTCATGGGCTTATAGCTGGATGTGGAAGCCTGGTTGAGAGAAGTGGGTTGGAAAGCGGTGTTACTTGTGAGGGTCTAGCACCTACCTTCCTCTCTGCACTCCTGTCTGCTTCCTGCTTGACATACCCTGAGCTCTTTCTCATAGGATGAGAACTTCTACCGTGTTGTGACCCTCTACCATGATTCACTGATTTGAATTCAGCCAACTAAAGACTGACATGACTACAAACTAGGAACCCAAATGGACTTTTCCTCCTCCAAGTTGCAGGCTTGGGGTGCATCCCAGTGGTGAGGGATGTACCAAAGAGAGCATGCAACACAGGTGTTTTATCTGGCTGAAATTACCCCAGAAAATTCACTTCAATTTAGTGTGGAACCCAGAAGATGTGTCTTTGGGGGAGGGGGCTGGGGATTGAACTCAAGACCTTGCACTTGCCATGCAGGCACTTGTGCCCCTGAGCTATCTCCCCAGCCCACCACATTTGTCTTTATAAAAGGATATGAACTTGTTTTCTTTCTGTGGTTTAATTTTTTGCTGTTTCTTTGTTTGATTACCTGGAATCACTGTTGCTTTACATCCTGGGGAAATACACCGTGTGAAAGTCCTGATTGAATGTTAGAATATTAGCAGCATAGTCAGTGGTACAAAGTCCAAACACCAGGGCCTCATGGATACTGAGCTCCACTGAAAACACTTAAAGTCATGTTGGCCACATCATACAATCACAGGCACACTAAGCTTTTGTCAGTTAGGGGTTCCCTAAGTGATAAGTGACAACGTCCAGATTTATATGGATTATACATTACTCCAAGTACTTATATAGTCGACAGGCCTGGCATGACATAGTTTAGATGGAAATGTCCCCTCAAATCCTCCTGTAATCCAAGGTAGGGTCTACACTCATCACAGAACACACCCAGTGCTCCCTTTCGTAGCACCTGTGTAAATCTGATCCACAGTTCTCCACAGAGAAGGGATCCACTGATGGAGTTGTAGCTACCTGTCCTCTCAACAGAGGGAGAGCAGAGGAGGAAGGTCCTGTGAGAGTCCATGTTCTGCTCTGGGCCTGGCTTGCTGTCTGCTTTTGGGCTTCTTCGACATGCATGTATCGAACCCTCTGGACCCTTGTGAGGCTGTGGGGCAAATAAACCTCTCCTCCTTTTTTTTTTTTTTTTTTTTTTTTTAATATAGAACACTTCACGAATTTGTGTGTCATCCTTGCGCAGGGGCCATGCTAATCTTCTCTGCATCACTCCAATTTTTAGTATATGTGCTGCAGAAGCGAGCACAGTCTCTCCTCCTTTGCATTTCCAGTGTCAGGAATTTTGTTTCAGCATCAGAAAAAAATGATTAATACATGCGAACTCTGGAGAAAACAAAGTATGCATGGTTTCTAGCCACATCAGAAAAACGTCTTTCCTCCTAAGGCTTGAGTCGGAGTATGTATGTAGAACGGAAGAGGAACACTGAGCATGGATAAGGACAAGAGGCACCTCAGGTTGCCAGAGCTAAAACTTGGAAATAACCCAAATGCCCGTCAACTGAGGAACAGATTCAAAGGAGGCACTACTTTATACAATGAGGTGGTACTCAGCTATGAAAAGGATAACTTGAGGTCTGTATAGGTAAATGGGTGCAACTAGAGACCATATTCAGAAGTGAAATATATCAGCATTGTGTATGTAAATATATTGTCTCCCAGCCGGGTGTGGTGGCGCATGCCTATAATCCCAGCACTGGGGAGGCTGAGGCAGGAGGATTGGTGCGAGTCTGAGACCAGCTTGGGCTACAAAAGTGAGCTCAAGGCCAGCCTGAACTGCATAGTGAGACCCTGTCTCAAAAAGACAAAAAAATTATATATATGTATATATATATATATATATATATATATATATATATTCCCTAGTGTAAGAAACTTAGAGACTAAATAAGATCCAAAATGTACAATAAATATTTTGAAAGGGAAAGAAATTGCTGAAAAGGACAACTGAAATGAGAGAAAAGAAAAAAAAGAAGGAATGCAAAAAAAAAAAAAAATGCGCACGTGCGCGCACACACACACACACACACAGTAGCTAAGATAATTATACTAAGTTCTATGAGACCTGTTAGTTCTTCACAAGGAATAAGTCGTGCTTATACTACTTGATCATGTTATATGCCTATATTTTATAATCTCAAAGACATAGAAAACAATCATATACAATAGCCATTGTTAGCTCACTAACATCTTGTTTTAAAATTATGTGTCGTGCTTATTTTTTTCTCTTTAAAATATAAGATAGGGAATGGAAAGAAGCAGTGCCTCCCTGCTGCGTGAAGCAGGCAAGCGTTGCACCGTGTGTCCTGAATAGAGCCTTCTTGCAGGTTCACGTACCTTGCAAGCACCTTGTAATACATTCAACATAGCCTGAAGCTACTTCCACTTTTTTTAAATCTATCTCTGCACTTGTGTAATGTATTATTTATTATCAAATATCCCCTATAATAAAATTATTACATAAAGTGTAAATTACCCTCAGGAAGCAAATGGGGTACTTCTGAAAGTGGCGACTGCTGAGAATCCCCAAGGAGTCATTCAATATATTAAACCAGTAATTTACTGGACGTGACCGGTGGCTACTTGAGCTGCAAAGAACTGCAGTACCCTACAAAACTGCTTGTGGAACCTCTAGTAAATAACTTACATTCTAATATAGCCTGACTGAAAGTGACAAATCACCCACCCTAGCACAGGATGCATTGGAAACTCAAATTTCCCAAGGAGCATTTTTGTTTTTTAAAGATAAAACTTTCTGACCTCAAACTCTTGGATACGGATGTGAATGCGGATACCCACTATATTCCCCAAATTGACTTTAGGATTAAAATTATTTATTTATATGTTCTCAAAAGTTCTGACATTTTTTTTTTTACAGTACAGAGCTATTTCTGTTTGTTTGTTTTCTTTTTACTTTTTTGCATTTTTTTAAGGGTCTACAGGGTCTCCATGGTCTCACTATATAGATTGGACTCACAGTGATCCTCCTGTTTTCAGCCTCCTAAGCACAGGGATTATAGGAGTATGCCACCAGGCCTAGTCTCAATGATCATTTCAGCATGCCCTGGTGGCAGGCCCCACACATCGTGCTAGGGATCAAACCCAGTCACTGCCTCTGCCTAAGCAGGCACTTTAATCCACTGAGCTACTTGGCTGACCCACTACAAAGCTTTATAATAGGCCATGAATATAGTGGAAAAATAAGTAATTCATATTCAGCATAGTGTGTGCTATATTCTCTTAAGTTCTATTGTACTGACTGTAATTTCTATCTTTTCCACCGATTTCACCTGATAAACAGATCTCTCTTGTACTGAGAATATTGTGTTAACATATTTGTGTGCCCTATTTGTTTTTTTTTTCTGTAAAATTGTTGGGTTTTCTGGGGCATGAATCATTAGAGATTTATAGTGAATTATGGATCTAGTGTTGTATAGAAGGGCTCCTTGCCATATTGATAGTTTTGGACCTTTCTTTCTATTTTGTCTGAAATTACTATGGCTCTTAATATTGTCATGCCTTTGCCTGATATACTTTTATCCTCTACTGTAGCTATATTGAGTCACTGTATTTCAAATGTCTCTTGTATAGAGTATATAGTAGAGACGAGTTTCATATGGAATATTCGTTGCCATGATTCATTAACTTGATGCCAACTCTGTTGTAATATTTTAAAACAATATATATGTATATGTATATATATATATATATATATATATATATATATATATGTGATTAGCATGTCTTCCATGGATATGTAAAACATCTGAGCACAAATGTAGAATGTATACGATAAAATCTTTTAGATATTATATATTAAAGCGTTTTTATAAGTGCATGTATTTGTGAGGTATAATGGAATGCTATGACATACTCACATATTGCAGAACTATGAAATAAGGCCAATTACATTTTTAAAGATTAAAATTACTATTATTTCATTTTGTTCCTTGTGAAAAGCCTTGATCTTACTGAAAATATCCATTTGCTCGATGTTTTATAGTTCACGTCCTGTCTCCTATATAAGTACCTCACTTTGCTTACTAGTCTTGGGTGGTAAGCCACCCGTACCTTTTCTCAAGATCATGATAAATAATACCTCAAATTCTAAATGACCATACTAAGTATCTTTATTTTAATGTTTAATTTCCTCTGTTATTTTTTGATATAGGCATGTCTAGTTATTTGTGGACCTACAAGTATAACACTGGCCTGAGTCTTCTACCAGTTTGTCTGCCTGAAAGTAAACTAAACAATACAAAAATCACTGCTCATTGCTTATGAATTGTGATTTAATAGTGCTTTTTATATATCAAAACAAAGTCCATCACAACGTGAAAGCTGATGCCCTGGAAACCCTGTGAGTGACTCAGTAAGTCTGCCTAGTAAGGCGTGGGTTTTCACATCTGTCATTTCAATGATGGCCTAGACTCATTCATCTGATTTTTCTGGATATGAAGACACCACCTTCATCCTTCATAACTTGGTGACATGTGTTTTACGTGAGAGAGCCTGCTCCCAGGGGAAGCAGGTCATTCTGCTGGAGCGGCACATGAACTACAACCTCCCTTGGACAGATTTTCATACTGACAACAAATCCTAGTCATCGTTAGTTAGTTTGAGATGTGAATTGTTAAACTATGCTACCTGTGCCTTTCCATTTTTATTCTAATTTTTAAAAATCGACATATTGTGCATGATTATGGCTGAGCTCTAAAATATCTCTCTGAAGTCCGCATGTACTGACAAATGTTGGGAGTGGCGCTCTTCAGAGTTCGTGGTGCTGTGGGTCCTGAAACTCATGAGCTCATCGAGCTCATAGCTGAGTGTGCAATGAAGAGTTAGAGCCAGGTGAAGAAACAGGATCCAGCGAGGCTCCCACTCATCCCCTGCACCTCCCTGTCTGTGGGTCCTTGTCGCTCTCTGCCACCAGGCCTGGGCAGGTTTCTCCTGCCACCCCTTCTAACCACTGGCACTGCCTTCAGGTCAGCCAAGCACAGACTAAAATTTCTCAAATTATGAGCCACCAAAAAATCTTGCCACTTTTGTATTGTGTATCAATGAGATCTTTGAGACAAGGCAGAGTAAATAAAATAAGAAAGAAGATAAGTAAAATCATGATGAAAAAATGTACTTTAAAAAACTCCAAAACTTTTAGCCCAGATCAAAGCTGTCTACAGCTATTCACACTGGCATTTCTTTAGTTAATTTAGTTCCTTTCTTTTCAAACCATCACAGCCACAATCCCAGAAGAACACTGCAAATCGATAAATTAGCTTAGTTTAAAAAAGAGCAGGAACCTGATTCTAAAACAAAGGAACAGATAAAAGAATTCAGAGCATGATGCAATTATACATTTTTATACAAACAAACAAATACAAACTGGTTGATACGTGCAAACTTAACCAACACTTTTCTGGGAAGTGGCCCACGTCTTCCTAGAGTTTTTACCCACTCAAGAGCCGTCTAAGTGCTCCCACTGGCAGGAAACGGTGTTTATGTTTCTCTGCACACTTCCCTCCACTGTTAAGTGTGTGCCTTTAAATTTTTATCTAAGAAATCCTTCCTGTACCTCTTCCTGGAAAGTCTCAAAAATCCTTTCCTGCAGTGGGAGTCAGCAAACTGCTTACCCACTCATTCTGTGGGTAAGTGGAATATTGGTAGAAACCTCATCAGGTCATATCCCGAGACATTTTCTCACTGATAAAAATTGGTTAGTATGTTCATACACCATAAAATTCACTCCCCTGAAGTACCAGCTGAGTGGTTCCTAGCTTATTGGCAAGTTAGATAACAAACTTTACTCTCAAATTTCTATTTTTGTTGTCTCTCAAAGAATTCTAATACTCATGAGTATTCACTACTTCCTTCAATCCCAAGTTACTATAAATCACTAATCTATAGTTTTGTAACAAAGTACATTCTACAGGGAATTATTAGAATGCCAATGATTGATGGAAAATGCTGGTTCTATATTAAATCTAGGGCATTTGATATTCAGAAGAACAGTGATGTTAAGCTCAAGTACCTGTGTTATAGAATAATAGTATCATTAAGCTTCTTTTCTGGAGGATTAACAACTTAAATTTGCAGACCAAATAATTAGAGAAAAAGAAGGGTTACAAGGATAGCCAGTATTTTGGTCCTAGCACCTTTAGGTCAGTGAGGACTCAGGACAAGAGAGCCTGAGCTGTAAAAACCTGTAACTCAAGTGGCGCTCCAAATTTTCTGTTCAAGGAGATTATAGGGCCACAAAGGAAAGAGACCAACAATATATAGTATGCCTAAGGAGATTTATCTGGAGAGAAAAATGTTCTCTCAGGTTTTCACAGAGAGCAAACTGGTCAAGAAATGGCTATGACTCACCTAGATGGCTGACACTGACCAGAATTCTACAAAATGCTGTACATTGTTTCCAGGTAAATCCTGAGAAGATTTGACTGATTTTATGAGATACGAAAATTACACATTTTGTTATATAGGTCTTGCTTTAACTTAGACAACCACCCAACAGAAAAGTTTAACCATGAGTCATAAAAAGTAAAGACAAGTTAGTATGTAAAAGGCTTAAGTCAACAGCTTCCGATATTGCCAGTTTTACTGATAACTACTACTATTATGGAATATTGGACTATGCATAAAACTACTTTCTGATATTTCAATGAGAAGAAATATTTGTACCAATATTGTTTAGAATAATTATGTCTGTATCTTGTACTTTGAATAATTAGTATGAAAGCAACAATATGAATTGTATTAGTTATTTTGGTTGTCATACTACTGTGTTTTGGAACAGTCTCATTTTCTTTCTTATTAAAAGTAATAAAATTTTAAAGACAATGGAAAGACAATTTTTTAAATGATTGAAATTGAATTACCTTTTCATAAATGACAATCTCTTTTATCACTTACTTGGTTTTTCTCTGAGCCATTACTTTTCAGTGTTGATAATCAGGCTATTCTCTTTTAAAATTGTTTAAACAGCTAATATATTACAAAGGAAATTTTTCCAGAAAGAGAAATCCAGTTCATAATTCAAGTCCTACCAAATCTTCTAATAAGTGTTGCTTTCTAAGGAAAATGTTTCTTGAATTCTGGATTTGTTCAAATACCTGACACTCTTTCAAGTATATTTAGGGCAAAGAATAGAGATTGTAATTATGTATATGTTTATATGGATCTTCAATTAATGCTATGTCAATCTCTAGAATACCGTATCTATTAAGCCAAAGGTTCCATTTTTTTTTTAATAATTTAGGAGACATTTTGGTGCTTATAGCAAAAAATCTAAGTGTAATATTAGAAATTAAAAAAAATAGTTATCTGGCAGAACAACGTTCTAGCACTCTAAGACCTTTGTGTCTCTGAACAATGGTATAAAAATACCCAGACTCATTCTATCTTTTCATTTGAGCAGCTCTTTGTTTGAGTGCTTCACGGGCATAAAGTGGCTGCCTTAGCATCAGGTAGTTTACTCAAAGGGCTGGCCTGGGAATAGGAGTAGGGGTCAGGACAGAGAAAATCTTCTTATTGTCAGCCGTCTGTTTTTACGGAGCAGCAATTATTTCCTAGAAGACTCTTGGCAGACTTCCCACCTCCTACCATGCCTCTTTCGGCAGAACTAAGTTTCTTGTTAGCACTGAGTGGTTTATGATTATCATTAGGTAGAAATGGATTGTGGCTCTCCGACTAACTATCTCTAGGCTAGAAGTTGGGCCTGTTTTCCACAAGATTACCATCTGTAGAGGAAAACTGGGTGCTCCATAGGAAGACTGGAAGACAAGGGCAGTGCTAAAGGAGAAATCCAGCACTCATGGGCTCTGTGCCACGTTAGCAAGTGCATCCATGAGTGCTTGAGTTACCTATGGAGACCAGGCTGCACCTTCTTCATCCTTCGGACATGGACTTGTGCTACAGACTGTGTACAACTCTGGTCTTCACCTGGGGCCACAGCCTTCGTTTCTTTGTTTGGAGCTTTCTGAGTTCAGGCACTGAATGGAACCTGTAGCCTCTGGCTTTCTCAAGAGTTCAGACAGAAGCAGCATGCTCTGAGCCTGCCTTCATGGAGCTCCTGCCTAAGAATTAGGGATGTGTCTTGAGGACTCATAAACTGCAGGAAAGGGATCCACAGTTTGTGTGTGTGGGCAACTTCTGCTCAGCAGGTGCACAGCGCTTTGGATTCTGACCGAGACCAGGAGCTTTCTCTCCTCCCATTCTGCATAGCTGCTTGCTCTGAAGGCTGCTACCTCAGCCAACACATCAGCTGCTACTGATGTGACTCACGATGGTGAGTTATGGTACCTTTCGGTCATGTTCATTCCTTTGACAGCATTATTTTTCTCCACATCTATCTTATAAGTCTTTTGTGCACACTATATCTCTGGTGTTTAGTATAGTGTATTAGATAGTAGACTGCCATTAAATCTACAGAATTCTGGGAATAATAGCCTATTATTGGCCAAATACATGAAATATAAAACTAAAAAAATTAAAAAAAAAACTTTTGTTTTGGGCAGCATACTGGACTATAACACTTTAAAATAAGAAAGGTTTCAGTTGTAGCTTCACTATTACAGCCATAGAAGAAAAGGAACTATAAACTAGAAGAAAACAGATCATTTGGATCAGATATTCACTATAGGCTTCTATAAAATAAATGCATTGTCATGAATAATTCCAGAGTTTTCTGGAGGCAGTGTACTGAGGTGTTACTGAGTCCTTGGGAAGATGTTATCTGAGCACATCTATTCCGGGAAGATAGAAAGGTAGAGAAACACAGCAAAAATATCGTCAATGTCTGGCACATGTTTTTGGAGAGGAAGCAATGCCTTTAACAATACTAATAGGATATCATTGTCCACCATGCAGAGGTCATGACTCTTATTTTGCTGTGTTAATTTTCTCTAAAGAGCATGGACATGATGGATATTAGCAAATAGAGTTCATCGGGTTTAGTGTTTTACCAATTAACTACTAGTTTAAAAAAAATGTGTTGGAGATTCTTAGGACCATTGTCTTGACCATCTGTGAAGTAAGCAACTACACTAAGGATGGTAGTGTGTAATACTAAAACTGTGCCTGAAATGCTTGTCATTCTGGTATTCTAAATATATATTACTTCTCATGTCATATCAGTTATTGCTATACTCTCTCAAGTATGTTTGTTAAGGTAACAAAAGAGAATAAGAGACAAGAAAAAATTCCATATGATTATTCTGCTATAATTTTGTATATAGTTAAATTACTCAATTTCTGTGTAAAAATGTATAATTATTTTTTTCACATTCTATAGAGATATAAAGTTTTGAATATCAATGATTGATGGAAAAATACCAGTTCCAAGTTATGTCTAAAGTGTTTGGTAGAGCCAGGCGTGGTGGCGCATGCCTGTAATCCCAGCACTCGGTAGTCTGAGGCAGGAGGATCAGTGTGAGTTCAAGACCAGCCTGGGCTACCAAAGTGAGCTCAAGGCCAGCCTGAGCTGCATAGCGAGACCCTTCCTCAAAAAGACAAAAAAAAAAAAAAAAAAAAAAAAAAAAAAAAAAAAAGAAAGAAAGGAAGAAAGAAAGAAAGAAAGAAAGAAAAAAAAAGTAAAGTGTTTGATATTCAGAAGGATAGTGATGTTAAGCTCAAGTGCCTACATTATAGGGAATAATATCATTACATTTCTCTTCTGGAGGGTTAACAACTTATGTTTGCAGACCAAAAAATTATAGAAAAAGAAGGGCTACAAAGATAGCTAATATATTGTTCCTAGCTCTTCTAGGTCAGTGAGGACTCAGGATATAAGAGAACCTGTACTGTAACATCCTATAACTCAGTGGTATCCCAAATTTTCTGTTCAAGGAGGTTATGGGGCCACAGAGGACAGGGATCAACGATGTATATTGTGCTTAAGGAGAGTCACCTAGAGAGAAAATATTCCCTGAGGCTTTCACAGGGAGAAGATTAGTCAAGCAATGGCCATGCCTTGTCCAGATGGCTGACACTGACATAAGACCTACAAATTGCTATACATTGTTTCAGGATAAATCCTGAGCGGATCTGACTGATCTTTTCTGATACAAAAATTACATTTTTAGTTACATTGGTCATGCTTTATCTAGGTCTTAACCATGCAGTAGAAAAGTCTAGCAATGAGGTATAAAATAAAGCCATATTAATATGCTGGGCTGTAAAAGGCTCAAGTCAACAGCTTCCGACGTTGCCAGTTCTGCTGATAATGCACTATTAATGGACTATTGAACTACATATGCAACTATTTTCTCTTAGTTCAGTGAGAAGAAAGATTTGTACTAATAATGTTCACACAAGATATTATGTCTGCATTTTGTACTCTAAACAGCTACTACCAAGACAACAACATGCAATGTATTAATCATTGTAATGGTCCTACTAAGATGTTGTGAAACTATTTCATTATTTTTCTCATTTAAATTAATAAAAGCAACAACAGTAACAACAAAAAATAAATGCAAGCAGAAAAAAAAGCATGAAAAAAAGAAAGATTACGAACAGAGCTCTGTGTTCCAACCTAAGGACAGAAGCTATAACTCTCCCAGTTCACTCTACTCATCTTTTACACTTGATCTTAGCCAAAAGGCCGAGAAGCAATTCTACTCATCTTTTGAAGGTTAATGTGGGTATAATATTCAACTCAGTTCTAGTGCCCTGTTTTCTTATATCCTTTTGAATTTCAGGAAGTAAAAACAAATGCAACACTTCTAGCATAAAGGAGGATAACATGGCCATCATCTCTTTGCCTTTATAATCAGGGGCAGTTGGTCCATGAATCTGATGGGAAAGGAAATACTTTCTCAAGACTCTGTATGAGTTTTTACTTAGTCAAATCTCAGCATTTCCTTTATGAACATGCGCAACAAAGAATCATGGTATAAGAAGTACTTGGGCCTTTATCACTAATAGAATAGATTTTCATATTACAATTATAGCACATGCTTCAATATATTATAGTAATTACTATTCCTGTTTCTAGAACTTCCAATTATATACATAAAAACTTTGTTCAGCTATAGTTTCTATGTACTTTGATAGCTGTCTTCAAATATAGTGGTTTCTTCTTTGAGTCTCTCTGCTTTATTTTTATCTTGCCCACATAAAGAAAAACATAATTCTGTAGATGCCTGTAAATTTTGTCCATGAACAAAGAGAAGTTGCATTTTATTTAGATTACTCCAAAACCACCTTTTTCTTTGCCTTTCTCGACTGTTACAGGCAGCTAAATTAGAGCTAAATTAATATGCAGTCAGGGAGATACTGTACTCTCTAGGAAGTTGGCACAAGAATAAAACTATCAGAATTAGAGCCTGCAGGAATTTCTGAAGAAGGCCTCAAGCTAAAGATGTAAAGGCCAGGCTCAGCATCCCCAAGAGTGGGCAGCAACTTGGCACCATCGGTTCCATGAAAGTCCACATCGATATCACTGAACAAGGTGGGTGACTACAGCCTGTGATCCTTTCCTTTGCAAAGAGGCTTTTGTTGTTGCACCCTTACTGCATGGCCTACTCCCCTACTCAGTCAATATAGGCTAGGCAGGTGTCCTTACTTTTTTTTTTGTCTTTTGAAGCAGGGTCTCACTATACAGTTCAGGTTGGCCTTGAGCTCACTTTCGTAGCCCAGATTGGTCTTGAACTTGCACTGATCCTCTTGCCTCAGTCTCCTAAGTGCTGGGATCACAGGTGTGCACCACCATGCCGAGCTGTTGTACCTATATTGTGACTTTGCTGTTTAAACAGGTCCTGAGAAAGGGCCTTGGTGACAACCCATTTTCAGGACCCTTATTGTCCTTTGGGAGCTATTTCTTTTCCCCAATAAATCTTTCCTAATCTTGACCTCCTTTAGCCTCTGAAATGCTTGCTTTGATTTTGGAAGACAGAAACTCAACATATCTGACATCTATCAGGTCAGAAGTTGTATTTTTTCCTCTATCACCATATATTCACAGAATTTTGCTTAGTGACTGTCAAAAAGTTCTAGAAAATATCTAGAAAGTATTAGTCATATTGGAGGACTATTTTGCTTGCAGCTCTCTGTTTTTGCAAAAGCACAGATCAGTTCTCCTCTGAGTCACAAGGATCCCATAATTCAAGATCGGAAAAATGAGAGAAATATCTAGTCTTAGGCTATCTTTTGTTGGAAGCTATCTAGCGTCACAACCTAACAGGGTTTGGCTCCATGTACTCACTAACTTTTCTTTATTGTTCAGACTAGGTCACTAGATTAGTTTTGACATTAGTGATTAGATTCTTTTTTTGTGAATGGAGCTCCTTCTAGCTCCTTTTAATCCTAGATCTCCTTTAGGAATTTTAGGGTGAGCGGTTTTGAAGATTGGAATATAAGTTTATGTCATTAGAATTTTCTTTGTCTTATACACTGAAGGAATACTGCCACGTATTTTACTCCTTATGAGGGTCTCTGTGAAAACGTTATATAACAGACATCACTTTTTGATATTTTAGTGTAGGGTTGCTGATATCTGACTACTGCAGTACTAAACCCATACAGCACTTCTCAACTTGTTTGCAGGTCTCACATGAGATAAGCTGGAGACACAGTACATCCAAACGTCTTGAGATAATCCAATAACTTTTAATTATTCTTCCTTTAGCCTTACTGCGCAAATCTGCGTAACATTTTGTCTCACATGTGATGCATCTTTCTAAGAGTGCCGGCAACAGCATCTCATTTGAGATGTGCTGATTCAATAACAAAAATGTTTTTCCTTCCATGTTTTTTAGAATGAGTTTTGTCATTAGAATTCTTATTTTGTCAGCAGAGGTATAGATTTGTCTGCCCTTAGAATTCATACCTTGTCACCTCAATGCCACTTAAGTTTGTCATGATTTTCATAGTGATGCTTATGTACTTTGTTTTCTTCATTCACTACAAAGAAAAACAGTTGCTGGGTTGGTTCAGATTTCCCTAAGAATGCTTATGTTTCTATTTGCAGAATGGGAGACAGGTGAGGAAGGCACATTTGATGTCTGATTTAAATACAGGCTACAGACTTGTGAGGTGCCAGGGACATCTTGACATGACTGAAGGCCATGTGACTGCCCTTTGCAGACATAGTTTGAATACCGGTAACAAGAAAATAGGCCGTGAATTATAAGCATTGATTCGAAGAAATTGCTTTCTGTGTGAGATATTCTCTATAGCCTGCTCCAGAACTGCAGCAGCAGGAATTTATTCATAAACATGTTAATGATTCTCTAGATTAGTCTGCTCCGGGCCAACTGGAGCGATAATGTATGTAAGAATGCCTGGGAAATAGCAGGTGCTCAGTAACGTTACCTTTGCTTCCTGTTTCCTTTTAAATAATAGCTTTCCCTCTATTATGTGAAAATTAAATATGCCTTGGTCATATCCCAGCGCTGCCTTAAGTTTTCAGCATAGAGCATATTCACTTCACTATAGAAGGTTCTGGCACATTCTGTGTCTTACAGCTATGATTAAATTATTCTGTGCTGCTGATTCAAGACAGACATATTTGATGATGCTCAGAAATAATTTACTACCCATCTTTGTTTTATGAATATTTTATCGACACGTTTTAATTTTATCCCAGATTCAAATGACAATAAATCCTGAATGGCTCAGTCTGCTAGATGATATAATCTTGATCAGCGTTCATAATACAATGGGACATTAGATTTGTTTCATATATCAAGGAAATTTTGTAAACCTCAAGGACATCTGGAATATGCACTAAAGCTCAAGTCAAGTGTTGCCATTGGAAACGGAAATCTGAGAATAAAAGCTTAGTTATCTAATCCCCTGAATACACAAACAAGCACGTTGTATAATGTTGCTGGTTTGAGGTTACTCTGAAGGTGGGAAGGTATAATTATACATTTGACTTTTTTTTCTGGCTTGTTGCAAAACTTACTCTTCAGTTGATAGAAAAATATATATACCATATATCTAGATAGATAGATAGATAGATAGATAGATAGATAGATAGATAGATTGAGGGAGGGGTAATAGAATGGTCTTAGATGAGCTTTGGTTATCTAATTTAATATATTTGGGTTCACAATTTGAATTGACTTAGAAGTCACTAGTGATGGAGTTATTTATTTTTATGTAAATTGAGATTTATATTAGCATGACTGAAATATAGATATCTAAAAGTGCTATAGTTTACCAAAAGAACAACTAGCCTGGTTAAAGATATAAGTTAAGGCTTCCACAATTTGCCCAAAGTTATATGTAAAAATGTATTTCAGATGAACAAATGATATCACTTTTTGAAATAATTTATCTTTTACCCAGGATATAAGAGAACCTGTGCTGTAATATCCTGCAACTCAGAGGTGTCCCAAATTTCCTGGTCAAGGAGATTATGGGACCTCAGAGGAAAGGGATGAATGAACTGCAGTGCGTCTAAGGAGAGTCACCCAGAGAAAAACATTCTCTCAAGCTTTCATAGAAAGCAAAATAGCCAAGCAATGGCCGTGACTCGTCCTGAAGGCTGACACTAACAACAGTTCTACAAAGTACATTCTATGGTCTCAAAT
>PVJA010005541.1:0-78495 GCA_004027025.1 Myocastor coypus
GTGGCTTTTGCTGTTAGGACAGTCCAGCTCCATACAACAAACCCACATCTCTAGCGTGATCTCTTCCAGACATAAAGGAACATGAGGCATTGCAAGTTTTTCTCCTTCATCTTATGTTTGCTGGTCCTCACCCTGGTCCTGCACTGAGAGCCAGAAATCTTTATCTCCCAAGATTCTTTCCGTCCCATAACAGATCTGACTTCTCTGAGCAAGGCTTCCTGACTGTGCCAGTCCCGTCTACACGCACCTCATACATAAGCGCAGGGATGCACCCACACTCTTGTTTTACCAAGACAGTATTTGAAGTCCGGTGTGCTTCACAGCGGAAGTTGCTGAGCCCTCTCTCGTTTTGTCTTCCCGTGGGCGGTGTAGCAAGAAGCCTCCAGACCACACTGCAGCCCTCGCGCCCCTCTTCGGCCCACCACTAGAATCAGCATTCGATGAGCAGAAGACAGAAGGTAGGACAATGTTTGCTTCCCATTCAGGCACAAGTTACCTCGGGCAAATATCAACGTATTAATATGACACCGTGGTTATTGTGGACTGGTCGGGCCTCAGTCTCCCAAATGAGCGAACAATGAAGACTTAAGTAAATCAGTGAGGTTTCATGGCTATGGGGCTCCAGGAGGATCAGAACTCCCTAACAGAACCTGAGATGCTCTGGGGCCGAGACAAAGAACTTCTCTGGGCAGCCTGTATTTAGTTATCACAGGAAGGAGAAGAGTACTGAAGAAAGGCGGGAATCTGAGCGGGACCCTTGAAGGACTTCCCCGGGTGAGACATGGGGTTAACGTAGGAGAATTCTGTTACCTCCAGGGGCGAGGGCCCACAGCTGTGGTCTTCATCTAATTAATTGAGGTTGGAGCTAGGGGTCCCCAGCTGCGGCCTCCCCTCATCCTCTGAGGTCTCCAGGCCTCACCTGCCCTTACAGGCCTCGGCAGGACCAGTGACTGACAGAGGTTCCCTTACTGTTATGAGCCTGCAGTCCATCTCCAGATAAGGGGCCTCGGCCTGGGACAGACTCGCAAGTAGGACACGGAAGGCCAGCCAGTTACTGTACATGCTGCCTGGAGCCACTTTGAGAGGTCTCTGTGGACATGTGTGTATTCTGTGGCATATTTTTAATATATCACCCAGTCTTTATGGGAAAGATGGATTTCAATCTATGACATGGGAGTAAAAAATGTTTAAAGATCTTAAAGACACAGAGCCACGAATCTGCCTCGAAATCGCCCCTCACTTTGAACACGCATGTTCCCTTGTTCCTATCACATCCTGAAGCAGCTCTGGCGTCTTCTTTCCTGAAGGGCTCTAGCTGTCCTGGCGGCCTCTCTGTCCTGAATCGACCCAAAGCATTTCCCTTTCATGATCATCTTGATGTGGGGGAGCAGGCCCAAGTCACACCACGCCAGACCCAGTGAGTGACGTAGATGAGGACCACCCATGTGTTTTTTTATGAGACTGCTTTTGTGTCGGGTGGCAGACAGCGACGGAAGTCACCATGTTTTTGATCAGACCTTGTAAACACGCTCAGGAAAGAGAACCCCAAGAATGATAGAAGCAGTGAGCTTGCGGAGAGCGGGAGGGACTCACGGAGGGCGGACGGCACCCTCCACGGCTATACATGTTTATTTAGACATTCCATTGCCAAACCTCCGTCACACTTCAGAGATGAGGGGTTAAGAACTGACATGCCGTGTAGTTTGCGAGCTTCTAACATTTGGGCATTTGAAATTTTACATCCAGAAATAACCAACAGCTAACAAGTTCAATCCCCAGTACCTAGAAAGAAAGAAACAAACAAAGAAAGAAAGAAAAGAAAGAGATCCAGTCTCTTCCCAAAATGTGTCTGCACTCAACGCGCCTGCCTCTGGCAGGCAGGTTGGACAACGCGGTATCTTTATAATAGTCATTTGATTTGAGAGCACCCGCTGCATGTGTGCTGAAAGGGTGTCCGCTAGGACTCACCACGGAGTCGCCTTCAGGGTCAAGCAAAGCGAGACCTGGAACCCCAAAGAGTAGTTAACTCAGGCTCCCTGGAACTACACAGAGACCTCAACAGACAGTAAATTAAATGCAGGAGAAACTGCTTCACTTGGCAGTCAAGAAGTAAGCAGTCCAAGGCCAGAGGTTTTGCCCATTTCACCTTTGAGTCCAAGAGCACTCAGACAGCTTCATCCCCTGCTGGTCAGGAGAAGGGCCCTGAAGAGGCCAGTGTGCTTGCTGCCCAGGACAAGAGGAAAGGCTGCAAGAGGCACACACACTTCTTGCCAAATCCCAAGGGGAGAATCTGACGTGGGGTGGCCAGGTGGAGCAGGGGTCTGGCGGATATCAGGCTAGGGCAGCCAGCCACACCTGAGTCTTCCCAGGACTTAGGCAGGAACAAGAAGGAAGAGCATCCAGGATCTCCCTCCAGGGACTTCAGTGCCCTAACTCAGAATCCCAGAGTAAAGGTGGCCTCCGGGGAAGGCTGCCCTTTGTCCTATTAATCAGCTGTCATCAGGCTCACCTCTAGGGACATAATTGCAAGGTGACCAGAAATGGGATTTGACTTGTCTACCCTGAATCCACTTATTTAAGAAATTCTGTAACTGTAAGCAATCCTCGCGCATCAAGACAGTGTCCCCTTGGAGTTAGGAAAACCGTGCTCCCTCGAAGAATCTTACAGCCTGTGTGCTGCAGCTGGGAATGCCTGGCTGGAGGCCTCTGTGACAGCCCCTCCAGTAGCTTCACCCCAAGTTCTGCAGAATCCCTCACTGCACACTCGACTCCCACTCTTCTAACGCCCACAGTCCCTTTCCTGCAAGCTTTTGGATCAATTCTCCTAATCGCTAATTTCAAAGGCTTGATGGGGGGTGGGGGGGGTCCTGTAATTTGGATCAAATGTGCCTGGCTCTGCTCTGGCCCTTGGCTCTACAGCCAAGTTACTTCATCACCCAAAACACCTTCATCCCTCCAAAGTGGCACTGAAGTCCCTGCAATCACACGGCGGTGTCATGAGGCTCATAGGATCACTACATATATTGTGGACACTGGACAGAGCTCTGCTTATACCCGCTGTCTTTTTCAACCATACCAGTGACTGCTGGGGGGATGTTTTATCCTTTCCACTTTGCACTGGAGGAATACAGCTCAGAGTGGTCACGTGACTTGCCCATGGTCCACAGTAAGTCGAGGGACTAAATTCAAAGCCAGGCCCAACTGACTGCTGGCCTAGGCCAGTGTCATTAACACACTGGGGCAGCCCTTCCTGAGAAGTATGAGCCAGGTACATGGCTACCAGAGCAACTTTTAAAAATCAAAACAAGAGAGAAAAAAGAAAGAGAAAAAATACTAAGTTCTATATCCCAAATCCCAACACCTAACTGTCTCGACTTACTGCAGGTACCTGAGCACTTGGTTACTTTTCTGGCTCTCTGCAGATATTCACCATGCATTCCCAGAATAATGTGGCTTTTTATATCGTGCAAGGTTTATTTAAGGACCCTGGCACACCTATAAAGATAGAAACTACTGCAGAGAACCTAGACATTTTCAGCTTCAAAGCATTTTTATAGCTCACTTTAAATAAAGCATATTATAGCAAGCAAAATTTCCATGAGATTCATGCTTGAGTTTTCAGATGGGTACCAGACGCACGGCCAGCGTGGGTACTGACACTCAGAATCTCCTCCAGTAACTGGCCAGGCAGGCGATGCAGGTTCTATTTTGCAAGCTTTTCTGTGGCTCATATACATACAGAGACACCCCCTTCACACTCTAGCGCCCCATGCTATAGTCTCTGCTTGAAAAAAATAAAAAGCAGCTTGCTCCTAAGTGAGTCCTCCAGCATGAGGCAAGGGGGAGGTTATTTTGTGAAGCTCAGCCAAATTGAAAGTTGAAGTTCTCAAGTCAGGGTGGGGGTGGTTCTTTTTTTAACTTACCTTGAGCAATTCTTTTTTTTATATTTCCAGTTCTTCTAGATCAGCCTGAGATATGGGGTTCAGGCCAACCAGCAAACCCGAGCCTGGAGTCACCCAAGCCAACAAGGCCTTTTCCCACTGGAAGTAAGTTAGATGTCTGCTCTGTGTGGAAAGTAAGAGGCCCGTTGTGTTGTCTGCCTGCGCGGCGAAACCAGGCCCCTCAGGAAAGTCTACCTAAGCAGCATCTCAGCTGCACAGTGTGGAGGAGAGGGAGAAGACAGGCGGTTGTGTGAGTGAGGCTTCAGAGTTAAAGACGCCGTGGCAGCGGGGCTAGGCGGTGAGCAAGACAGGCGGTTGTGTGAGTGAGGCTTCAGAGTTAAAGACGCCGTGGCAGCGGGGCTAGGCGGTGAGCAAGCAGCAGGGAGAGAACAGAACTGGTGAGCCCTGAGCCAGGGCGTCTTCCGGGGTCTCAGCCGCTCACCAGTTTCCCTCCTCCTCCCATCCCTTCATTCCATACGCTTGTGAAAGAGCAAGATGGAAACGAGCCAGAGAAGTGGTCATTTAGGGTCCGAGCCCCGGGCGGTCACCAGACACAGAGGCGCTAGTTGTGCAGAGCCACGAGACCACTGAGGACAGAAAAGGACACACGGAAAGGAGAGAGAAGCTATCGAGAGCACGAGAGACGAGGCGACGTGCAGAGGCTGAGGCAGGAGAACAGGGACACGGGCGTGAGGCCACGGCCCCCGGCTCACTCGCGCATGCTCAGGGTGGGGCTTTCGTTTCCCACCCACAGAACAGTGCTAAGCCCATTTATCTCCACGGTCCCAGTATCACACACTGTAGACCCATCCTCCTCCGAGGGCTTTGGGGACAAGCTGGATACACGATCTAACAGCGAGCCTGTCCATCCACAGGCTCACACTTTGAATCTCCCCAACATAGACAGTAACAAGGTAATGCCCTCAAAGGAGAGGAAAATGTGCAGCCATTAGAAACCATAATTCCTAACCTCATCTGCAGATGAAGCTCAGTCCACAGGGCACATGCCTTGGTAGAGGCCATGGCACAGATCTTCTCTTCTCAGCATTTGGTTTGGCTACAATGTATGGATAGAATCTGGCTACTAGTTTTTAACCCTACAATGTAGGGACAGAATCTGGTGATTTGTTTTTGACCCAACTCACTTTGCTTCTGATTTTCAAAAATATACTAACATTTAAGAACTACATGGTTAAGAAATCTTTCGAGGCTCGGTTTGGGTGACAATACTGACTCTGGGTTAGAAACACTCCCTGAGACCCCACGCGCCTGTCACCACTCCCCTGGAATGCAGCTGCCCACAAATGGGATATTCCATGTCATTTGTGCACTCCCTGAGGCTGTTACCAACACAAGGTCCCTCATGCCTGGTGCCGGAGGTGAGACTTAGTTGTGGTTTGAAGTTTGAAAATAATATCTGAATGGATAAAACTCTGATACTGCTGCTGTCCTCTAACTTCCTCTTGACAAGTTCTTGTTTTAGCACAAGGGAAGAACCGGAGTGGGTACTGCTTCAGCGCTTTGGCTTTGGCTTTGACGTTGGGCCACTCCACTTCCAGTATCTAAGTGTGACTGATGCGAAGCATCCTACCTGTCGACCGAGTGCTGTGCGGTTTCAGAGGCACTCAGTCACTAAGGCTTCCCTCCTCTCTCTCTCTCTCCAGCACCTCCACCACTGCCTCCGAAAAATGTCCCAGCCACCCCACCTCGCACAGGATCCCCCTTAACAGTTGGACCAGGTAAACTTTAGGTCTTTTCTGTCCCTCTGTGACCGGCACCAAAGCAGTGGCCTGAGGCCTCAACCAGCCCCACGTGTGTTGGCAATGTCTGCTCACTGCAGTCCGAGACAGTGGGACGATGCTTACAGTTCGCCTGGCTTCCAGAGCAGCTTGTTGTGCAGGCTTATGTCAAACCCACACCACACTTCACCAAGAGTCAGGATAGTCGCACCTATATTACTTTTTCCTCAGTGTAATATCGTAGAGAAGACCCATATCTACCATTAGAAAATGAAACAAAAATCCATAATAGGAAAAATCATGGCTTAAGGGACTGCCCACTTTCTCAAATCACATTTTAATAATTTTAACCTAAGTAGCCTCAAAGTACAATTTGTGTATTTCCAAGAACCAATAAAACTTCTGCTAGGACTGAACCCGTCCAGTTGGCAGTGGTCATCCGGGTTCCAGGCTGGGCTGTAGACGGGGATTTCCAGGCTGGGGATTTCTCCTGGGAGTAGCCCTTCAGGTGTTTCCTGTCTCCCAGTGAAGAGATGCACAGAGATGATGGCTGGCAGGAAGCTGGCTCGGCCTTCTAGATGGATGATTTACGACGCACATGTGTGCCGCCAACCGCAGTCAGCACTCTGTATTCTCATGGTTTTTAACCCGTCAGGTCTCGCTGCGCCTGCAGACCTAAAGCAGCAACGGCTACTTCTTGCACTTGTGCCCTAGAGTGTGGTCCTCTGTCACTTTTGAAATTCTGCTGAGGCTTCAGCCTTTGCTCTCTAGGCAGCCTGGTGAGTTTGATAAGCACAGAGTAGGATATTCATCAACCAGAGAGACGGAGAGGCGCAGTCATTTATCACGCTTATATTGACTCACCCCCAGCGGAGAGTCATCCAGAGTCTGGATGCTCTGAGCCCCAGCTGTGGGTGCTGTCTGCGCTCCCATGAATTAAGTTAGTGATTAACAGCCCTACCAGCGACATTATTATGAATGTGGTTGGTCACCCAAACACTCTGATTGCTCCATAGACTTGCACCCTTGAAAGTTAATTTATTTCAGACCATAAAAATGGGACTTTCAAGCCAGTTCTTACCGCCCAGGAGTTATTTAAAGGCAAACTGGCTTCTGCTCATGCCTTCCAATTATTTAAGTAACAATTTCTAATTTGAATAACCTCAGTTAAAAAATAATCATAGTTCTTCAAATTGCACTTGTTATCAGATATCCCCAGCAAGCCATCAAAGACAGTTCTTACCCTTGTGTTAGTATTTATTTATTTATTTATTTATTTATTTATTTGTGGTACTAGGAATTGAACATAGGACCTTGCACTTGCCAGGCAAGTACTATTTTACTGAGCTACCTCCCCAGCACCCTTGTGTTAGTGAGACACATTTAAAGAGTGGCCTCTGCTAATGCTTAGAACAAAAAGTGTTTTCTGAAGCGCAGCTTCAGAAGACAGGTATCACAGCTATGCATGTGATGTTAACAGGTTGTTAGATTTGATGAGAAAATGAATTATAAAGGTGTGTCTGTGATTTTCCTCTCTATTAAACAGGTGTACATGTAGCAATCCTAATCAACATCAAGTGTTTTCTCAGTAGCTGGTGTGTGTACCTGGGGTGTGTGTGGGTGTGTGTGTGTGTGTGTTAATTTTCGCACTGTGTTCCTGGCATATTTAAATTAAGAGGCCCTACAACTAAAAGTGATGTCCATTCTTTTTGAATAAACAGATATCATAGTGTCTCCTAATATTCCTATTTAACATCCTAGACAATCTATTTGTTTTCAATTTGTTTATTTAGTACAGGGTCTCACTATGCTGCTCAGACTTAGAGTGACTCTTGTCTCAGCCTCCCAAGCTCTGGGATTACAGGCTGGTACCATATGCCCACTTTTGGTGGCTAGCATGGTACACCCAGGGTTCTGAGTCCAGCACAGCATGCAGTACCTGAGATCAAGCCCAGGGCCTTGTGCTTGCCAGGCAGGTGCTCAGACCACCGGGCTGTCTCCTCAGCCTAGAGTAGACCATGTTTATGAAACCTGAGGGTGATGTTCCGGGCTGTGTGCGGTGTTGACTCAGGCCCCATCTCCAGGCCCCTCATCCTGGGGGATGAGTCTGTACTTCCCTGTGAGCCGCACCACTGCCGACTCTGTGCTGTGCTGGGCATCCTGCAGAAATGGAGTGTCACACACAGTACTTTAAGTGATGATAGAAGTGACCAGCACTGGCCACCTTGCCAAAGAGCAAATGACAGCATGAAATCCCGATGCTCCCTTCATCCCGTAGTCTGATATTTTGCCCCCCAGTCCCTCCCAAGGAAACACATTCCCCCGGCTGGGCTCAGCCTTCCCATTCTCCTGTACAGCTAAAAGGAACAAAGTCAGTTACAAGTTTAAAATCAACTACTTTAACCACAGGAAATGACCAGTCAGCCACAGAGGCCAAAACTGAAAGCCTTCCGTCCATCAGTGACTTGGACAGCATCTTTGGCCCAGTGCTGTCCCCCAAGTCCATTGTGGTTAACACTGAAGACAAGTGGGTGCAGTTTTCTGATGCATCCCCAGAGCATGTCACTCCAGAGCTGACTCCAAGGGAAAAGCCAGCGCCCCCAGAGGCTGCATCAGACAACCCAGCCGACTCCCCAGCTCCGGGCTCTCCTGGCCCCCCAGGATCTCCCGCTCCCCCAGGGCCTGCTGCTCCTCCTCGCAGTGTGCCGTCTCCACTCAATTTAGAAGAAGTCCAGAAGAAAGCGGCCGAGCAGAGCTTCATTAAAGATGATTACCTAGAAACCATCTCGTCCCCTAAGGACTTGGGTTTGGGGCAGAGAGCAGCTCCGCCTCCCCCACCACCACCCACCTACAGGACTGTGGTCTCTTCCCCTGGACCTGGCTCAGGCGGTGGTACCGGGACCGCCAGTGGTACGTCTTATGGGTTGAGTGTGCACGTGTGCCGGGGAAGGGCCGTGGCTGCTGCCGTGTGAGCGACGCTCTCCCCTGCCTTGCACTCGGCCTCAGGGCGCCTGCCATGGCTCCGTGGTCTCCCTGGCATGTCCTTACCCATCCAAGGCTCACAGTGCAATCACAGCTCAAGTCTGTGGATGTGTCCTTCCTGCTTTGCACCCCAAGCCCCTGGAGTCTCCCTCCTGCTAGTCCTCAGTTAGGAGGCATCTGTGTTGGCCTCATTGCTTGACCTTCAAGAACATTCTGGAAAGACAGCCAATGGGTTAAGGTCAAATGTCAGGTATCTTGCAAAGGTCTCAGGTTTTATAGTCGATGTGGGGAGAAGGTAAAGACTACTGATTCTTAATAACTCAGCTGGAAAGAGCTGTACTCAGCTGGTAATGAAGGATTTTGTTTCTAACTGGAAGACTGAACTGGCCCAGTGGAGCTCATAAATAAATAAAGTCCCAGCTTATTCACTGCTCAACCTTCTACTGATGACCTGTACACAAACTAGCAAATAAAAACTTAAGATTTTGAAAAATAAAGACCCTGCCCATGGCATAAAAGGTAAGCAGTGATTCTCATGACCTGCTCTTTAGAACATTCACCCTTTACCCTAATGCTTCTTTTGCAAACTGGGCTAAACTAGATCTGCACGCAGATGTGTGTGAAGCCATGGTCCCGCAGAGATCCCTTGCCAAGCCTCAGAATCCTGCCAAACAGGGTGTACCCAGAATGCCCTGTGGCTCTAACATATTGCCAGAGCGTCCAACCGTACAAAAAACCTATTCCACCCATCCAGTAAAGAAAACAGTGAAGTAAATAAGGGCATCCATAGAGGAGAAGGAAAACAACTAACTTTCCAACTCACAGTTTTCCCTTGATTTCTATTTTTGTTAGATCTCTATCAAAAGACAGTCTTTGCCACACCATGAGGATGCGTGCCTTCTGTTTGGGCAGCATCTAATATTCTAGCAAATGCTTTCGTAAGGCTTGTTTCAATTGCCCTCGCTTGCATTGCTACAGCTACCTTATAAGGTAGAGTAACACCCTATGAAAAGAAAAACAAGTGAAGTCAGGCTCTTACATGTGTAGACAAGAGGTAGACAGGACCAGAACACAGTCCACCGCAGCCGCAGTCCTGGACCCCCACTCTGAGGGGGTGGCCCCCTTAGTAACTTCCCAGCATTCCTCAAGGGGAGGGATTATGCTTCTTTTCTGCAGCAAGAAGGGAAACCAAGAGCAGCTGACCCTTCCCTGAGGCAGCTTCAGAGGACTATGTCTTGGGAGAGAAAGGTCTCATGTTTGGGACCCCTCTGCCAGCATGGCTCCCCAAAGCTGGATGCAGCCTCTCCGCCATCCACAAGAAAAGTCCCCTGAAATCTCACTTTGTGGGGCCCAAGTGTGCATGTGTGCATGCTGTGTGTGGCCTCAGACATCTACTAAGGGAGCTGCCCCCAAAGATGTTAAGCTCTTACCATCGTGCTGTGATTGTTTTTTTTGCAGGGTTTTTAAACTCACCTGCTCAGACCAAAAGGTCTGACCTCCTGGTTTAAAGGCCTGCTCCCCATCTCCGCACTGTTGGAGTCTTCCCAAATAATACTCCACAGAAAATTGCACAGTGGAGCCTATCAAAACAGTCCCACTTTTGTTTTGTTTTGTTTTTTTAAAGAGAACTTTAGCCATAGACTAAGTCCTTTGACATGGAAAGAGACGGGTGCAGGCCTGCTGTGCACGAATAAGAACAGATTTTACGTAAAATGTCGTGGGACTCCCGTGACTCTGCAAAGCCACGGGAGATTTAAGAGCTTTGGGGTTGAGGACAATGTTTGGGCTTTGTGATCCTGAGCAAGTTAACATCTCTGAGCTTCTGTTCCAAGGATGCATGAGCACCTTGCTCCAGGCCCGAGTTGTGGGGGACCCCACCAAGTTCCCAGCACAGGTGCTCACCCCTGAAACAAAAAGTAAAAGTGCAGTACAGAAAGAGTGCAGTAGGTGGCAATAGCGAGGCAGGTGGAAGCTGAGGAGCGGCCCTGATCACTGGCAGATTTTATACCCATGGGGTTTTGTCCAGCACCATAGTCCTGAGAAAGATACTCATGATTCCACACTGCTTCAAACGAGAAGCAAAGGACTCGTGCCTAGGGACTCCATAGATGAGACCAATTCTGCAATGCTGGGCTTGCCTACTTAACTTAGAAGCTCTTTGCAGATTCAAAACCGGAGCCTCCACCATGCTCGTCTTGGACTCCTGAACACCTAGTTCTGTGCTGTGGTTGTGAGACAACCCGTGGGTCGGCACTGTGGGGAGAAGGGCAGGGCAGAGTCTCCTGCCGAAGGATTTCTCAGAATTTTCTTGGGCTCAATAGAAACCCGTGTTTCTTCCCGAAGTGGTGAAACGTCTGCACGGGAACCGCTTGAACGTTGGCCTGACCTTCCCGAGGTCGTGGCCCACAGGCGGAGTGGGGGAGCGGCTCCCACAGAGCCCAGACCCGTGACCCGAGACAGGCACCCCCTGAATGCAGAAGCCCTGCTGGTGTGCTGATGGTGTGCATGCCAGCCTCCGTGTGACATCTGTGTTCTCGTGCTTGTCATGGGCAGCCAGAAAAGTAAATCCGACGGGCTCTTCTGAAATTCCCCATGAAAGTCATCACAGGAGAACTCGGCACGGTCAGACACCCAGGCTGTTCCCCAAAATAAATCCTGCAGGTTGGACGCCACTAAGTACTCAACCAACCTCTAGTTCACTTTCCAATCATTTGTCTACTACTACTACTACTACTACTATTATTATTATTACTATTATTATTATTATTATTATTATTATTATTATTACAGCCAGTGTTTGGGTGTAACAGTAAAGCCAGAATTAGTATTTTGACATCTGGTCAGAAATACAGTTCTCTGATCCATCTTTAAAAAATCCAACAGGGACAATCATTTTTCTTCACTTAAGGTCTCCAAGCTCTCTTCCATTTTCACTGTGGACATAAATTAATTCCAAATATAAAGAAAAATGGCAGACTTTGTAGTAAGTATGGTGTGTGTGTGATCAGCACCTAAGACCCCAGCAGCCACTCAAGAGTCACAAGAATTTGCCTTCTGTCACAAAAGAGAGCCGCGAAGGATTTACCTTTCAGTGGGTGTTCCTTGACCACGAAAGTAATGAGCTTCAGCTTCTGCCATCAACCATAGTTCAGCTGAGTGAGTTTCTTTTTTATTAAAAAAGAAGGGGCAGAAACCCACATGTGCTGCAGTTTTCAGTGTGATAACTGAAAGAAAAAAGAAATGCTGTTTGTGATTGGCCTGGTGCGGTGGTGTCAGTAATGCTGTTTGTGATTGGCCTGGTGCGGTGGTGTCAGTAATGCTGTTTGTGATTGGCCTGGTGCGGTGGTGTCAGTAATGCTGTTTGTGATTGGCCTGGTGCGGTGGTGTCAGCGCTCTGACCCATCTCCCGGCTGCCCCTGACGTCAGCCTGTCTTGCAGGTGCATCCTCACCTGCGCGGCCAGCCACCCCTTCGGTCCCTTGCAGTGGCAGCAGCACTCCACCGCCACCTCCTCCCCGCCCACCGTCGAGACCAAAGCTGCCTCCGGGGAAACCTGGAGTTGGAGATGTGGTATGTGCCCCTCCGCCTGTCCCCACTGAGACAAAAGTGAGACTGGTGACTCACGACCTCAGGCTACCCTGGCATGGGACCCCTCTTCCTGCTCGCCATCAGGGCTGAGCTTTAGAGCACCCAGAGGACCTCGCAGGGGGGCTTGGGAAGGGTCCCCAGCGGTTTTTGAGCTGAGGTGTAAGGTCACTGGGACCCTGATACCCTCGGCCTGTAGAGAAAGTGGGTGGAGTACGTGGTGCTAAGCCCCGTCGAGGGAGACGTTGGTTTTCCCAAGGTTTATGTGCGTTTGTCAAACTCCAGGCGAGAGCAAGAGTTAGATTTAGACCCTAGTTTGATCCTTTTTTTGATACCAAGGCAGACTAATGATGGGTGGCTGGCACACAAAGTGACCATTAAGAGCAGAGAGGTGGCCTGCCCCAACGGATTATGGGAGTTCCTTGTGCTCTCTTAAGGGCAAGGGGCAGGAGATATTTTGTTAAAGTAGTGAAGCGACTCAAGGCAGAGATAAACTTCAGGGGCATCTGTGTGCCGAAGCCACAAGCAGGGACATCCGTGAGGCTCAGATCACAGCTCAGCCAACAGAATCCAGGACCTTGGGTTTAGCATCCCGAGTGTACTACACTGTGAGCTGTGCACTGCCCTGCTTGCCCGGGCCCTAGGGCCTGTGGGACCACAGACCCCAGGCTTCTCTAAGCCTAGTGTATGCATTAAGTTTTGGTAAGCTGTGCATAGGGGCTCCCCGAGGTCCGGCCCACACCACTGGGCACATACAGCCCACCTCAGGGTGGGCCGGCGGTCACTGGAGACCCTTAGAGCCCGAGTCGTCCCACCCGGGGCTGGGGGACCCTGACAGCAGGGAAGCGAAGTGTCAGCTGTGTATCTAACTTCTCGTCTCTTCTCTTCTGCCCGCAGTGCAGACCCTTTAGCCCACCCATTCACTCCTCCAGCCCTCCTCCGATAGCGCCCTTAGCCCGGGCTGAGAGCACCTCTTCAATATCATCGACCAATTCCCTGAGCGCCGCCACCACTCCCACAGTTGGTAAACAACCTCTCCTCTCTTTTCATCTGTTTGTGGTGGTGTTGACTGGCTGTTTCTTGTGACCCCAAGTCCCCGAGGCCTGTGTCTCTGATTGAAATTGTTCTGCTGTGTGTTCTGCTCCTGTCACCTAACTTCTCAGCAAAAGAGGCAAAGCGCTCCCCGAATGCACAGATAACAAGAATGCGAGCTCCTGGGCTCAAGCTGTCCCCTACGCTGCCCCCTACAGAGCTGTTTGCAAAAATGCAGGCGAAACCCTCTGGAAGGTCCTGGGGTTCGCGTTGGCTTACAGTACGAATCGTCCCCTTTGAGGGGAAATGGCTCCGTTCCAACCGCGTGCCACATCAGAAACCATGACATCGGTTTGCTTTCTGAACGCTTTGTCTGCGGGATGCAAAACACTTTCTCCGGTCATGGTGAGGTTGTCCTGAAGCTGACAAACGGTGTGAACACTGGCATTGTGAGACGTGCGCAAGTTTTTTGACATTTTTTTCCTAGTGCTTTTTTAGCGATATGTAGTCAGTTTCCCCAGAATCAAAATAATAACAATAACGAGTGATTGCTGGCATTCAAGGTGGATGTCTTCGAGCCTCTTCCCTGGTGTTGTTCTGGAAAGGAAGGGTTGGCAGTGCCAGCCCAGCAGGACCAGGCCCAGGTGCACTGCCTGGTTGGCCCCCACCTCCCATCAGCCCCCACTCCCTTGCCCCCTTTACTGCTCAGTGTCTGGAACCTGGGGCTTTCCCCCTGTGTCTCCCCCGGTGACCTTCCTCCCCGCTGTCCTGTGTCATCCGGACCCCTCCCCACTTCCTCAGCAAGCCTCCCTCCTGCCTTGCTGCCCCATGGGAGCAGCTCCGCCCTGGCCTGGCACTCTCTGGGTGAGAACCTCGGTTTCCCCAGAGAGGCCAGCAGAGAGGCGTGCCTGCCCCTCACGGGGCCCAGGGCAGTGTCACCTCCACCATGACTCTCACTTTAGCCATTCCGAAGGATTTCATCCAAATGCAGGCATTCGCCCAGCTTCGTGCACGGTCCTGTCCTACAGCCTACACTGTGTGGCCACATCTGCCTCTCGTCTTCACCATCACCCAGGACAACACAGGACTTCCGGTCTTTTGATGCCTGTTAGCTCATTTCTTTCTGAATTTTGTGTTACATCTCACCTTTATTCTAACCTCTCCTCTCCTTGATCTCAACATCCCCCCACACTGCTTCGCTTTCTCAAGGGGCCATGCCCAATCTCTATGAAAGCCAGAGTGAGGTGTGCAGACCTCAAGGGACCCCAGCGGAGCCAGCTAGCACCTCCTCTTGGCCCCTGTGATTCCGTGAGACCGTCGTGCGCACAGGAGCTGGGACGGGGCCATGCGTCTCTGCCCTGCTGCTCCACAGGCCGCACGTGCTGGCCTGTAACTCCGACCCGCAACGCGCCTGGGATGCGCTCTTGCCCGACGAGCCGCACAGGGTTCAAACTGCCACTGCAGGACAGGCACGAGGCTTGGCTGCTGAGGAGCACCCTGACCCCACCGCCGGCACCTGTTGCTTTTGTTTGCTGTGATCTGTCCCCCTCAATCCCTGTCCACTGTTCCTCATGGCCCCCTTTCGTGGGTCACCTAACAGCCCCTCCTCTCCCCAGTAAAGCTGCTCCGGGGCCCAGCGGCAGCAGCTGTGGGGCTGGCGCTTTCCCAGCTGCCTGGGAGGAGGAGCTCAGGCTGCTCACTGGGGCCTCAGTCGGGTAGACCTGGAAGGCCAGCTGGCTGCCCTCGGGCTGCCCAGGGTGGCCTGCACTTCCGGGCAGAGCCCCTAAGCTGAGGTCCCAATATGCCCCCAGCACAGCCCAGGCACCAGGTGTTACTGACGTTTCCTTCTAGGTCAGCTGAGCCATACCTCAGGCAAGGACATGGGAGCAAGTGAGCCAGCCAGCTTTGATTTTGGAGAACTAAATGTTTAATGGCAAATCCAAGCTTTGTACGTCTATAAGAAAATGTCCCTCAAAGGCTGTGGATATGACATTTTTCATAAAAGAACTGTAAAGTTGATGCAGTCTGAAAACAGAACCCTCCATATATTATGTTTTACTGAGACAATTTAAAAATGTATCATTATCTAATACATAATTAAGGGGAGGAGGCTGCCCTTTGCAATGAGATACAATGTTTTTTAATATTATTTCTAAAACCCAGCCCAATTTTAAACAACTGAGAATGTGAACACATGCACACTGGAATCTGGGAAACGCAGACGTGCTTGTGCGAGGTGAGGTTCCCAAGACCCGCGCTGCGCAGTCTGGAGAAATAGCAGCACAGTGAGCACAGGGCCAGGGTAGAATTCCATTTTAAGAAACAAATTCCTAGTCAGAAAGTACTAGAAATCATGGAGAGTCCTGGCTGAGGGTAGATAGTTTTTATTACTTCTTTCTTATAGTTATGAATATGAGTGGTGCTTTTAAAAAATATATATTGCAAAATCTCCCTTAGGGCACCATTACAAAGAGACCACCAGAAAGGATTTTTCATCTTTATGAATTTCACTGTGAATTATATTTCTTAAGTAGTAATTATGCATTTTACTTTATATTTTTAACGTTCTTTATATTTTAACAATCTGCAATGAGGGAAAAACAGTCTTCAGTGGCAACCAAAGGAGGTACCAGATGCATTTTGATGTTTCCTTTGGTCTAGAACTTTGAGCAAAAATTATTTATATTCAGTAGCATAACTATAGCACCAAGAGCACAGACTATTTCCCCTAAGATGGACAGCAACTCTAAAGCTTTTTTAAAAAAAAAAAAAATGCACCAGTATCAATTATTCTTCACAAAAGGCTAATTTTTTTCCATATTTAGGACAGGTGCTACAGGGTCTATAGGGTCTCACTACTTAGATGGGACTCAGTGATCCTCATGTTTTCAGCCTCCCAAGAACGGGGACTGCAGGGCCATACCACCACACCCAGTCTCAATCGCTGTCTCAGCATGCCCCACGGGTGGGGCTGGCCCGGCAGGCCAGGGATTGAGCCCTGACCGCTGCGCTCTGCCTAAGCAGGTGCTTTAGTCTGCTGCACTATCAGGCCGGCCCTCACAAAATGCTATTTTACAGGAAGGCCCATGCCATAGGTCTTCCCAGATACTGTAGGAATTTTCCAAACTTATTCCGGCCAGTAAAGAAGTTCAGTGCAATGATGGACAAGCGACACCCTAAAACCTTAAGAAATCACAAGAAGTCGCTTCCCTGCATTATTCCTGAAGCCCAGGCAACAAGTTATTAGAATGTTTCCTAACAGCAGTATGGGCTGTTTTTCTATCCTTTTGAGTTCTTGACATTGTACCTCAGTCTTTCTACAGATTTTATGCAATTTTCTATTAAGGTTGCAATCATACTTTAAGACCAGTAGCATTATTTTCTCTTAAACACGTAGAATAACAACCTCAATCATCTGCCTTTGCTGGTTGCTGAGGGAAGAAACCCCGTAAAGATCTGACAGCGCCGAGAACCAGAGCCACCACTCATAATGTTGTGCCCAATTCTCAAAGGCGCAGTTGGATACCATAGCTGAAGATGGGCTTATGAGGGTACCACCCAAAATTAACATCCCCCGGCCACCAAAGGGCAGGGCATATGGAATCTGCATGTTGCTCGAGTTGAACTGCATGAGTTCACGCCAGGACCTGAGGTCCACACCATGCTGGTGCAGGCGTGTGGAAAGCCCCATTCCTTTTGCCCAGGGTTGTGCGCACAGTGTTTCTCTCGAGCTGAAGAGACCCTGTCAGGAGGACCCAGTAGATGGGCTGGTGTCTGGCCCCTTGAGGATTGTGTGTGGGAGTGACCTACTCTTGCACAAGTCAGTTATGAAAGACAGTGCTGTAACAGCCCCTTCAGGAAGCGGGGTCTTTTCCCACGATCCTCCCTTCTCCCAAATCCACAGAGGCTCACTTCCTTGAGTCCATTATCATAGAATCATCAGTCCAAGAAGCATGTCACTTTCCACGTCTTGGTCACAATTCCAGTGTCGCATTTCCTTCTTCCATGGAAGGTATTCCTGCATTCCTGTCAGTAAAGTGCACCGCTTGATTTCTTTTGGGATTTGTTATTTGTGTTTTTGTTTTCCATTCGTTTATGTTTCTTTGGTTCGTAGTGTCGGAAGATGATGTTTTTTATGACAAACTGCCCTCGTTTGAAAGGCGCTGTGACATGCCTGCAGGTATGGTGCTAGCCGAGTGATCTCTAGATATTTAGGTTGGAAAGCTCCAAGCCATCACCCATCGGAATGCCGGGAACTCCCTAGATCCGCTCCTCACCTCCCAGGTGCCCAGCGCCTCTCGGGTGCGCCCTGTCCATTTACCACCCAGCCACTGCACTCCAGTACTGCTCCACTCCAGTGGACCTTGTGCCACTGAAGCATTTTTAAGTGGACGTATTGAAAAGCATCAGGTTGCATGACAGTTTCTCAGTGAAAATGTTCAGAAAAGGTGAGAGGCCGTTGCTTCATGAATTTCCAAAGGAAGAAATCATGGAACTGCTCAGAATCACGTGTCTGCCGACTGCTTTTGAATTGACAGCGTAGCAGAGCACCCCTAGAGCACACCTTCTCTTTGGTGCCGAGGTAAAGGGTGTCCTGTGTACAAGGCCCAAGCTGATGCCAGCGGAGGGGTGGAAGGGCTACCCGCCCTTCCATGGACTTATGCTGATAGGGAGTGCTGGTGTTTTTGAAAAGCTAAGCGGACATTTCAGACGGCCACAACTCTGAGTTTTCTTTTCGGAAACCAAGAATGGGATGACGCTGAGGATGAAATAGTTGTAGCGACTGCTGAATGACAGTTTCCCCAAATCAGCGCAGCTAAAAGATGCTGGCACCCCTGCATGGCCAGGAAAACGACTGCTCTCAGCACGCAGCACCCAGGGTCCAGCTGCCCACCGCTGCACCCGTCCCCAAGGCTTCCGTGCTTTGCTTTTGCTTTCTGTCTCCCCGACTAAAAGAGCCTAGACCTGCAGCCTTCCCTGTTTCCCTGCACGCCACAGGCATGCAGCGCTCCCCCGTCTGCCCGGAGTGAGATTAATGACCTGCTCTGTAACTCACGTTTTGTCCTTCTCTCTCCCTCTCCCTAACCTTTCCTATCCCGCTTCAACTCCTGGCCATACAGAGAATGAACAGCCTTCCCTCGTTTGGTTTGACAGAGGAAAGTTTTATTTGACTTTTGAAGGTAAGTAGTGCATAGCATCCTGGGTCCCAACTTGTGCTCCCCACCCCCTTCCCCAGGGGCGTTTCAAGATCCCAGTTCTCTTCCAAAGTTCTGAGCTCGCTTTCCACATTGAAAAAGAGCTGCTATGGCTACTTAGAAAATCTTAATGGCTAAAGAAAATGTGATATGAATTTGGTTTGACTGTGATCGCTAATTCTTCCTATTGAGTAAATCAAAGCAAATTCGCAATGAATATTAGTTAATTATGATCAACTAAAACAAAACAAAACACACCTTCTTTTTGACCAATGAACTTAACTCTGTCAACCAGGGACCCTTCCTAACTCTTGCAAATGGCATGCTAGAGATACAAGGGCATTTTGGTTGGTATTGGCATTTAGCTTTGCTTTGGACAAGTGATGTACCGGGTATAACATCCATTCTCGTAACTGGTAAATGTGTGTATATTCTTATGACAAGGTATACCTAGAGACTAGAACAACATGGAAAAGGGCAGGAGAGATAGCTTGGCAGTCTAAGCACCTGCCTGGCAAGCCCAAGGGCCCAGGTTCGATCCCTAGCACTGCATGCCATTCCAGCCCTGGAACCCACGCATGCTGTGCCAGGCACTGAGACTAAGTGTGGTGGCACACACTGGTAACACCAGTGCTAGGGAGGCTGAGACAGGAGAATCCCTGTGAGTCTGAGCTGCCTAGCAAGATCCGGTACCAAACAAATAAAGTTGGGGTTTGTTTTAATTGAAAGAAAAACATGGAAAAATAGGAAGGTTTTGATAGGCTTCATTTGCAACTGAAATGACCACAGTAAAATGGACAACTATTGCTGGATTCGCCATTTCTGAATACTGAGAATAGACATAAATGTGGTATCAAATTTTTTAAACTCAGTGTTTGATAATTTATTATAACCTGAATTAAATATTAATATTTTTCTCTTTCATATTTTAGTTGTAAATCATCTCAACATGCCTAGTGGGCCAGCCAAATAGCTCAGCAGGTTAAAGCACCTGCAAGCAGGCACTGGGGCTGGGTGTACAATCCCCAGGCCTGCCTTGCTAGCCCTGCCCCTCGGGCACACTGAGATGGCAACTGAGACTGGGCATGGTGGCGCATGCCTGTAATCCCAGCTCTTAGGAAGCTGCAAACAGGCGGATCACTGTGAGTCCAATCTAGTAGTGACACCCTGAACACCCTGTAGACCCTTCCGTAAAATTAAAAAAAAAAAAAAAAAAAAGGTCTGGTCATTTAACTTAATTAATGGGTCACCTGCTATGCAAGGACTTACCTATAAACCCCTCGTTGCTAGATTTTAAATATCTAAATTTAATCCTGAGGTCAAAAGTTGACCAAACAACATTCTACCCTAGAACCCAATTTCTATATTGAATTTGTCTTTGTATTTAATGACAACAAGCAGAATTTTCCTAATCAGGCATATGATTTAATGCAATTTTAAAAATTAGAATGATTGGTACTGTATATGTAAAACCATAGCTTTTTTTTCTCTGAACAGTGAAGTTCATTCGCAAGATAGTCTTAGACGTAGGAACCCTTAGCTCAGAGCAGTGTGGATAGGTGCGGGAAAGATGGTCTGATTTTGAGCTTTTCCGACACCCCAGTGTTATTTCCAGCTTCAGCAGCGGACAGGCCCGAGCAGTCTTCTTGAGGAGATGTGTGTTTTCCTTGTGATATCAAAGCCTTCCTTACCTTAACTCATGAATCATCTAATATCCAAGGTACGGGACCCAGGACATGTGACCTCCTACAGCTTGTCTGAATCAGGTGGAACTAAAAAGTGTCCAGGTATCTTGCTGTTGACCGGCACATTCCACAAGAGGTAGCTGCAGCTGCGCAGGCTGAGAAAGGAACGCATTAGGCTGGTTATCGATTAGCTTTTCTTCACTGAAGCTGTAATCTGTTCATTCTAATCTGGGAAAAAGAAGCGTGTGGGTTGCGAACGGTGCTGACCTTTTAGGCTCACCCAAGAGCAGACCCTGTTGAACCTCCCAGTGTCCTTCTGAAGTGAAAAGGAAAGAGATTTCCACGGCAAATGCGCCTGTCGGGCATTTGTACAAATTCCTATAGCATTCGAGTATCGAGATGTTTCCACAGGTGTGCTATTCCTCTCCTGAGTTGGCTTCTGTAACAGCGACTCTCCCTTGTATGTGGTGGTGAGAAAGCAAATGACTACATGTCACCAGAGGGTTCTGAGGGTCCTGTGTGTCACGTGATCCTGGCCCTTGATCATCAGCCTGTCACTCCCTGAGCAGCCTCCTGCTGGGCACCCCAGTCCGGGGTGCAGAGTGTCTCCCTAGCGACACCCTTCTCCGGTGAGCACAGCGTATCCCTTGGGCTTACATGCCCACATGCTGCTGCCTTTGCCGTAAGGTGAGTGTGATCCTGGGGTGCGCTCAGCTCATGTAGCTCACATAGGTCACAGCCATGCAAGGGAGAGCTACTGTCATCAACACCTTGTGGATGAGCACAGGCACTGAGAACTGAGGTAACTGTTCCCAAGTTAGACACCTAGTAAGTGGCTAAATGAGCCCTAGGAGCTAATATTAAGTCATAACAGTGATGCTTGTAATCACTGTGAATGTGAACTGTGCCACTCAAGACCCACTGATCTTGAGCAATTAAAGTCTCATTCTATGCTGCAGCGTCTTTAAAATGTAAAGTATAAGGCCTACCTACTAATCAGCTAAAATTGCTCAATAGAACAAGTGCTTGCTGGGCAAGCACAGAGTCCTGAGTTCAGTCCCCCGTACGAGAGAGAGAGAGAGAGAGAGAGAGAGAGAGAGAGAGAGAGAGAGAGAGAGAATTCGGCAATGTGAACTTTTTTTATTATTCAGACTTTGAGAATGCATTCAAAATGAAAATTAAGAGACAAGGCCAGGACTAGGGGCTGTGCCCACACGCACCTTTCCTGTATTCCTAGCACTTTCCTTCTGTCTAGCGTTACCTGTCAACCCGCTGGTGGTGATGGAGCCCAAGGTTTTCTGGTTTGCCCCTCAGAGTACTTGATGGTGCACTTCTTCATCTTCTAGTTACAGGGCTCTAAACTATGGAGCTGTTCCTCAAGTATCCCTCCCTCACAAGAAAATAAATGTTGTCCAACTTGGACAGCTTTTGGGTTTCTTCTGATTGAAGCATTTCTTCCTCCAGAGAAGAACGGATGAGTCCCCAGGGAGTGCCCCAATTCCCCAGGGCAGAAATCATTTGCAGACCAAGTTTCCGTCAGCCTGGGTTACCAAGTGGGGAACTAACACACCTAGCATGAAGTCTTACAATTTTAAAACCTGAAGTATAAGTTAAATGCTTCCCTAGAACAGGCAAAGAGAAATGGGCTTGAAGAGTGAACAGAACAGAAAATGTAAAGATTGGCTTAGCTCTTTCTTCCTTCAGAGGCCGATAGCTATTCCAGGAGCTCTGCTCAGCTATAGGCTTCTCTGTGGGGAGGACTGCGGTGAAACGAAATGGCTTCGAGGAAGCCCCAAAACCTGAAGAGTCCAGCGCTGCCTAGAAAAGGCGGGAGGGAACCATGCCGCCCTAGCAGAGCTGTAGCTGTAGCGGGGAAGACAGTCCGAGTGAGGCCAGGGCTGTGTGAGGAGATGGCCTGAAACGAAAACACTTGTACAAAGTTGACTATGACGAACGCACAGCAAAATGCAAACCGTTTTTGTGCTCCCCATCACTGCAGCAGGTAGCCATCAGGTAGGGACACAGCGAACACACTGGTAAAGGGAAGCGGTCTTAGTTATTCTTCTCTCGTTGCTGGGACAAATACCTGACACCCAACATGAGAGAAGGAAAGTTTATTCAGCTCACAGGTACTGGAGGTTTCAGTGCGTATTCAGCTGGTCCAAGGCTGAGTGGAACAGGGCAGAGAGCATCTAGTTCACGGCAGCGGAACAGCAACAGTCGTGACAGAGGCAACGAACCAACCAGGGCAACAGGGAACAACAGAGAGTCTGTTTCGCTGTCTCTTACATTACATTCTGGCTATCGCCCCAGGCTGGGGAAGGCACACATACCCATGAGCCCAGCAGTACTAAATCCCAGTGGATCATGAGTTAGTCTCAAACTCTACAAATCCACACCCCATGAGTACGTGAGGCTTTGGGGGGACAACCAGGCACAAACCGTAACAGAAGCCTCCCCAGGGCTGCTGTGAGAGCACAGAGTGCCACACCATGTCCACAGCCAGTGTGTGCTGAGTGCCTGTCGTGGGTGAACTACTGTGACAGCAAAGGAAAGGAGAACATGGCCTTGTCCTCGTAGATCGTAGAAGCCGAACGTTAAGCAGGAGGTAACAATAATGCATACAAGTATTGTGAGCAAGAAGACAGGGTGCTCCGGTGGACCCAGCAGGGACTGCTGAGCGGGCCTTCCACGCTTGAATCTGGGGGGAGCCTGCTTCAAAACAGTGTGAAATGTTGCTGGCTCCCGTGAAGTGTGTGATTCTAAATGAATGTGGGGCTTTATCATAGATATCAGAAAGAAAGGGCTCTCAGTGAGTCGGTTTATCCCTAGCACATGCGGGTGAATGCAAGCACGCATACATGTGTATGTCTATATATAATATCAGGAAAAGAGGTGTGTGTGCATGTGCATATGCATGCGGGTGTGTGTGTGTGCGCGCGCGCGTGTGTGCGTGTGTTGCACGAGCCCTGGCAGAGCCCTCCTGGTCTGACGCTGAGCCCTCAGCATGCTGCGTCTTAGGCAAGTCACTCATCCTCTCTAAGTCTGAGTTTCCTCCTCTGGACGTGGGTACCCAGGGTCCCTGTCTTGCAGTGCCGTGGCGAATGTCAAGGTCGTGTCTCGCTCTGCTCTCAGCACCCGCGCCTCCTCGATGAGGGCTCGCTTTTCCTGCCACTTCCCCCTTTCGGCTCCCTGGCATGGAGCAGGCCCTGGCCCTGTACTTCTGGCTGCTTCCGAGAAGTCTGAGTCGTAGTCTCTGACCGCTTGGTCTGCTGCAGTTGCTGCGTGCCGCCCTCCTCATCCGAGGGGACAGCGAGCCTCTTTTACCCTCTGCTGCGGAGCAGGAGGGGAGGCACGAGCGTAAGGCCCAGCCCTCAGCATGCCCCCCCACCTCCAAGCCTGCTTTCAGACACCAACAATACCCAAGCGGCACATCCTCAGGGTGCCCTGTGGGAAAACCGGTACCTGCAGGCTACACTCAGTTACCGTCTGTCTTTAAAGAATTTCTAAGTCATGGCATTTCGGCAGATTGGAAACTCATTGCAAGCTTCCTAAGAAAAGAATGAAAAGGCTGTCTCGGAGGCACCCACTCCTCCTGCAGGTGGTTCTGAGCCTCCGCCCTCCACGGCCGGCTGAGGGCCCCACGCATGCTTTTGTTTCTGTCAGGAGTCACTTAGGTGAGGGGGACTAAGCCATGAAGCTGCTGTGGCTGGGCTGGGATAAAAATCCTGTCAGCCTCCTGTAGTGCTGGAACAGCAGGCTGCGACACTGTGCTAGCGGGCGGGGCCTGCGGCCGGGCGGTAGAGTGCCTGCTGGCCATGCGAGAGGCCCTAGACCCAATCACCAGCTGCACAAAAGGAAACAACTGCAGAGGAAACAAGCACGCACTTCCTGAGCCTCTGACCGCCCTAGAAAGGACAGGGGACGTAAATTAGTGAAGAAAGTGTAGTAAGTACTTACAGAGATGATGTCAACACTCATCTGCTGTGTCTAACTAGGCCCTTTTATGTATCTGGGTTAGACATATTCGGTTGGTACCAAATAAACACCTCAAACGAATTTTGGACTGTTAGGAAAGGCCTTGCAATATGCAAATCTAAGCATTACCTAAAAGTTAACATCAATGAATATTTAGTGTATGCTACGTGAGCGCTAGGAATGTTACATCACTTGTTTTGATTATCTAACAAAGATATTTGAAGGCGCTAAGGCAAGGCCTTCCGCTAAGTGGCTGCTCTGAGGAGCTGAGCCTTCCGCTGTCCACAAAGCTTCCCTCCGTGCGTGTGGCGGTCAGGGTGGACCCGCTCCCCACGGCTGGCTCTGCTGCTCCGAGCCAGGGCACCGAGTTCGATAGCAAGGTCTCCTCCTGCACTGAGGACAGCGTGGCTCCTCCAGGAGGGCAGGTGGAGGCCTGCAGGCCCCTGAGAAGACCCAAGGGTCTCCTTCAAAAGCATGGCAGAGAGCGGGTGCAGGGCTGGTTTTCAGGATTTGGTGCAATTCTGAGCATCACTGTGGAGCACAAGGGCAGGAGGGAAAGGGGGACAGCTGAAAGCCGGCAGAGACCCCCGCCTTCCAGGCTCCTCGCAGCCTGAGCGGTGAAGCCCGCAGGGGCCCGAAGCTGCCAGCCTCCGCCTGTCCTCTACAGGGCCCCATTCAAGAGACAGGAGAAATGCAGAACCCTCAGTGTTGCCAAAACCTGAGAGCAATTCTCACTGTTGGCTTAGAATGTTTTGCTATAACACCAAAGTAATGTGTGTCTGCTGCAGAATTGGGGAAACAAAGTAGCAAGAAAATGTTAAGAGGTCTGTAGTCCCATAACAGACTAGTTCTAAGGTTTGTATGTGCCTGTGTGCGCATAGTTCATGTTATTATGCAGGATATAATTATGCATCTTTTTCTTTTAACATGCAAATGTTTTCTATACCATTACAAAATATTTGAAAATAGCTCTTCAATTTTTTTTTTGTCCTAATCATGATACTGATTTAAGCATAATGTTTGGGGAGGTACTCGGAATTGAACTAGGGATCGCATGCTTGTCAGACAGGCACTGGGCCCCCGAGTTAGAACCCTGGCCCTAAGCATAACATTTTTAAAAATGCAAATAATATGGAGATTATAAATATATCTCTATGCATTGCCTCAGAAACATGCTCTTTAGAGATTCATAAAGATAGCATTTTTAATTTTGGGTGAAAATTCTTGAAAAAGACTGTATAACCACAGAAACAGAGACAGAGACAGAGATGAGAGAGACAGGGAGGAGAGGTGGACGCTCGCCTGGTCGCGCAAAGCCACCCACTGCTTACCAACTTTGCAGGTACAGAATGAACCTCGTTAAGTGAAGAAAAGCAAGGTGCGTTCTTCAGTCACGGCAGACAAAACGCAGGCCAGGGCCTTCCCTAAATCCATCAGAAAACAAATCCGCATCTGCTTCACTTAGAGAATGTACAGATCCACATGAACCGCATGATGTGGGATGGCCGTGATTGATATTTTCTTTAACCACAGGTTTAACTTTAACTTAGCAACACGCCAAAAGCTCCAGCGTTTTCTCTTGGCTTGGTTTTCCACGGCTTATGAATGAGTTTCTGCAGATGGCACCGCTTCGCTGAAAGCTGGGTTTTGGTAGTAGCATCAGTGCTCCTGGACCCTTCCGGAGCAGACGGCAGCCGTAGCCTGTTTGCCCCCAAACTCCGTGGCTCGGATTTCACGGACTGCGCCGCGGCTCTTACCTGCAGCTGCGCGGCCAGGCCGGCCCCAGCTACGTCCTGCGTGCAGCTGACTCTGCGCCTCTTTGTCATTGCCTCAGAGTACAGGCTGTCACTTCTGCTTCTAAGCGCTGTGACAGAGAGGAACATGCTGAAATATAACTTAAAATCTCATGACGTGAGGGTCAGTCACCTTCAGTAACTCATCGCTCCTGACCGGACCACAGAGGTGACCTGTGGCTTCCTTCCCACAAGTGCAAACAGAAACCCTGGTGACACCTGCTCCGTGAGCAGTCGCCCTGTGCCTTGACACTGGCTACCAGGCACATCTCACTTCAGAAAAGTTGAGATACTTTCAAAGCTGTGTTTCTTATCCAGGACTTAAGTGCATTTGAATGCAACCAGAACACACACACACACACACACACACACACACAAAAGAGCTCGGTGACCTTTAGTCAGCCGTAGCCACTTAGGTTTACAATATGTGCACAGAGTACATGAGTACAAGCTAAAGTTAAAGTGATTATTTAAAAAAAAAAAAACTATTATTGTGAAAGACACGCAGCCCTTCATGCCCCCAAATTCCTGCCCTCCCCTTGTGTGCCCTGTGCCATTGGGCTTGTCGCTTCGTGCTGCAGAGCTGGCATTCCCGTCTTTCAGTTCGGTTCTGGCTACAGCTACATCCTGAATTGGCTCAAAACATTTCCCTTTCATGGTCACTTTGATTTGGGGGAGGAGCCAGAACTCACGATCCCATAAGTAAGGTGGACGGGGCCCAGCGTGGTGGCTCTATGAGCCACCTCTCTGTTGCATGGTACACACAGCAGCACTCCCTGTGTTTTGTTATCAGACCTCATAAAGACTCAGGAAAGAGGACTTCCAGAGCTGCCTCAGAAAGATGAAAGAAGGATGGGACACATATTTGCAATTTTAAGAGTAAATTCAAAGAGCCAACGCTCCCAAGCAGATTGTCCGTAGAGGACAGTGTCGTTCTCAGAGGAGATCCCATCCAGGGTATAGAGGTGCCCCCCCCCCCCCGCTCTCATAAGGCATCAAGTTTGCTTTCTGAGTTCCCCTTGTACATTTTAAACAGTTTGGACCTGCAGGCAAGAATGGGAGTAATCACTAAAACCTCGAATGGTAACTTTCAGCTGCTGCTTACTGAGAACAACACCAGAGCACAGCCTGCCAGTGTGAGCTCAAGTCTGATCCTGAACAGTTACTTTATTTAAAGAAAAGACACTCCAAATTTGGAAGACTAAGTAAAAATACGTGTATGCTTCCTATATACACAGAGTATTTCCATAGACCTGTACATGTTAGAACTCACACTGCCCTCTTCAGATTTAACCATTTGCTTTTTTTTTTTTTTCTTTTTTTTTTTTGGTGGTACCAGGGATCAAACTCAGGCCCTTGTACTTGCCAGGCAAGCACTTTTCCCGCTGAGCTATCCCCCAGCCCTAACCATTTGCAAACTGTGTGGTGTGGTGCTTAATACCATCAACATGATTGGCTGGAGAACCACACAGGAAATTAAAAAGGGATCTAACTGTCCCATGGCGGTGGAACTGTAGCTAGAGTCACTGACCTGCCCCACTCAGGAGCTGACCAGGAAGCGCGGGGAGACTGGAGCCCACGCACTGCGGCACAGTCCCGGACTCTGTGACAGAATGGGTGGTGCTGACCGCGAAAGGCCCAGGCCGCTGCCATCCAAATGTTGGCTGGATACTCACACACCTCATAGGTAAGAAAAAGGACTGAGCCCCACTCCCTACAGGCAAGACGGCCACGCAGTGGACTGTGACAGGCCACCTAGGCTTAGGATGCAGTAGCCAGCAGATGGACCCGCTGGCGGCAGTGTGGCGCAGAATGCAGACCTTGATTTCCTTGGAGGCTGAACCTGACCTTGGCTAATTCTCCATGTTCGTGCATTTCACTTCCTGCTGCTTTCCTCCTGCTCTTTCTTCCCTCTCCCTTTGTCTTCTAGGACCCTGCTCCCTCTCTCACCCTTAAACATCCCCACGGTGCAGCCTGTGCACCCACATCCTGTTTCCCACTTTAGGACTGTGCCCTGAAGGGCCGCAGGTGAAGGCCTCCCCTTCTGAAGGAGTCTGATGTCGGGAAGGACTTTTGCCTCAGGCCATGTGCACATGCGCTCCTGGGTGGCCTTGCTTGGTAATGAGAGTGCTTTTTAGTCACACCTGGTGACACCAGGGTGCCTTTCCCATTCTCAGAATTCCTCACACGTGATGCCGCTGCCAAGGGCTTTCCAGTGCCCGCAACTGCTGGGTGTCAGAGGCCCCAGCCTGATGGCAGCAGTTCAGTTTCCTGGGGCTGCCCCAAGTGTACCAAAGGCCCAGTGCTACTCTATTCTGGTGTCCTTGTTCCTCTAGGGAGCAGGCAAATGTGTGGCACCCAGGCTCAGGCCACGTCAGGTCCCCTCCCAGGCCTGCTCCTGGCATTTATGGGCAAGGTGACTGGAAACCCCACTGGTCCTATCTGTGATGCTGGTACCTTACAGAGCTACTGTCAGGGCCAAGGGACTACATAGCTGCAGCCCCTGGAATAGACCTCGGGTTGTGGTCAGGGCTGTGAGCCTTCTAGTGGCTGCTATGGTTACTGTCGATAGAGGCAGAAAACCTAGGACTGAGCTCAGCTCTGCCTCAGAAGAGCACAGACTTGGGTCTGCAAGACCTGGGGCTGCGGTGGCCACAGAGCACAGCTGTGTTGGTTTCACTCTGTGCTGCGCTGACGGACGGCAGAACTCCTTAGTGACTGCCACCTCCGCCCTGAATTCTCTCGAAACTATCAACACGATGCTGTAAGACCTAGGCTATGAACTCTTCTCTGATCTCCCATAACTCTCTGCTTCCCTGGTAGTCAGCATCCTTTTCCCCTTTTGTCCTAAACTCTAGGAAGCCTGTGCCTCATTTCTGTGCCCCAGCATGATGCATAATTATTCCAAGAACTCAACTTTGAATACATATCAATTATCCAAATCATAAAGTGGTTCATCTGGATAAAACAAATATGCCTTGAAGCAACTTTTTCCTCCTCTCAGTACCAAGACCACAGCCACCAAGGGGAGTGTGACAGATGTGTAGATGTCACTGTGGCATTGATAGCAAAACTGTAGGGATGAGGGGAGCCTGAAATTCCAGCTCCCTGTTGAGTGGAAAATTATTGACATCACCTCCTCCCTCTCTTTTCTACCTAAGTTCTATTTAGTTTCAGACAGCCAACTCCAACAGCCCTCGCCAAGCTGGCCTCCACAAAACAGCACCAGTGAAACCAGCAGTACTGGCTTTCTCTTCCCCGTTTCCTTGAGCTGCTGAGGACCGGATCCGGTGTGTTTCCTACTGAGTCCCATCTCCAGCCTTTTTCATTTTTTAATATTGAAACAAGGTCGCAAGAAATCAATCAGCCAAGCTGAGTGCAGGCCCACCGCTCCCTTGTCTCAGCCTCCTAGAGTACTGGGGTCACACACGCACACCCCCAGGTCCGGCAACACTCAAGCACGCACGCCATTAAGGACTCCACCTGCATGTTTTCATCTGTTGTTGACTGCAAGGCTTTCTTAAGTACTTTTAGTGATGCCGGGTAAAGCTTGGGTGCTCTTTGTGTGGATAGCATGTTAAAGATAAGGACTAACCCACAGAGATGAAACCGCTTGTCCCTAGTCATGCCAGTCGTAAGCAGGAAAGCCTGAGTCCCCCTCGTGGCTACGTGTCTACACGCCGAGCTTCCATCTGTCCTGGAGTGACGGACCCCAAGGCGCTCATTGCTTTATCTTGCAGTGAAGCTGCCCCACCAACTGACCTTTAGACAACAGTCTTTACGCTCTCACTTGCAGCACAGTTGCTCTGGAACCCCCCTCTGGCTTATGTTCTATTTGCTGGAGCTCACCCAAGTGAGTCCCTTCCTCTCTGCACGCAGCAGCCCCACTCAAGCCCCAGAGAATGGGCGTGGTTGTCAGGGCAGCTCATTTCTTTTTTTTTTTTTTTTTGTATTTTAGGGAAGGGTCTACATAATGTTCAGGGTCTCACTACTAGATCAGACTCATAGTGATGTCTGTTTACAGCCTTCCAAGAGCTGGGATTCCAGGCACACAGCACCACAGCCAGTCCCAATTGCCTTGTGTACTTTGGGGGCGGGACCGGCACGCCAGGCTTATTTCTTATTAGAAAGTTATTCTGACTATAAAAGCCCTGAACGTCTGTGAGTTACTTAAAGTCCTAGGGCCCCAAGGCAGCCTACATAGATAGGCCTCCATCTTCCCTCTATGCTTGGGAGGACCTAAGATTAAGTGGCATCTGGGCACCTAGACTGCCTAGCGCCCTGACATCCTGGGCTCTTATCCCATAATACTTTTTTGGTAAGGGTCTACGAGGTGTTCAGGGTCTTGCTACATAGATCAAACTCGTAGGGATCCACCTGTGTTCAGCCCCCCAAAGAGCTGCGATTACAGGTCCGCGCTACCACACCCAGTCTCAATCATCCTCTCAGAGCACCCCAGAGGCAGGGCCTGCACGGCATGCCAGGGATCAAACCCCAGCCACTGCGCTCTGCCTAAGCAGGCATGTCATAATATTATTTGACATATTTGAAACAATTTCTGATCCCCTAAGAATCCTTACAAGACCTGAGGTGAGAGTTTCTTGCCATCTTTGACATCATCATGGTTTTAGCCCAGGTTTTTAATAATCCTATTAAAGAACGTTCTGAGGCCCTACGGGGAATGGCAGCATCTCCACAGAGGATAAGCTTTGCATGAACGCCTTGGCAGGCTACCAGCCTGGAATGCTCCGCCTTTCCGTTTGTTCATCCTTTGTATGATCAGAACTCCATCTTAGGGAAATAATTAAAGAGGAAATGACCAATGTGGACGATCATGGATTCATATCACTGCCTGGGAAGCGCCCACCGGCCCAGTCTCCCCCAAACCACAACTTTTCCGCTGACTTTTTCATCCTGCTCCATAGGGATTTCAGGTTTCCTCTTTTTAGTGTGTGGTACCAGGGACTGAACCCAGAACCTTGTGCTTGCCAGGCAAGTGCCTATTCTACTGAGTTATCTCCTCTGCCCTCCTGTTTCCTCTTGCTGGTAGTTTTCTTAGCAGTTCTAGCTCAGGATCACAAAAACCCGAGGCAAGTTAGAGCACTTTCAGTGAATCTCATTCTGCCTGGTAACTTCTGCACTATCTGACATTGTGACTGTCATTGTAGATATTGGCAACTGTCCCTGCATGACCCGAGTGCTCTGCCACAGCTTGCGCCTCACTTTACCCATAGAGCAAGCCTCCATTTTGGGCTTGTTACCTTCCAAAGGTCACTTCGATACCAAGGCTGGATCCGTCCAGGCAGTCTTGGTGCTGAGCCTGGGCTCCAAGCCCCTCCCAGGGACCATTTCTGAGCCGTTCTGCTTGTTTTGTGCAAAGCATAGAGCCTGAGATTGAGGAAACGGACTCCCAGCGGGCTCCTTCCCACTGAACAGGAAACCTCCTCTAATTTGTGCTTTTCTGATATCATGGTTCATGTTATGGTTTATGTCTAGCTGTCCCCGCAAAGCCTCCCAACTTCCAGGGATTACAGGTGTGGGCCACAGCCTTTGGCTGTCTTTGAGAAGCTTCCTCCTCTCTGATCTACACATTACTGTCTCGTCATCCAGCTGCTGTCCACCCTTGGGCTCCCTGTGGACCCCTCCATTCCAAATGGCCCCCACCCGCCCCTCTCCTGCAGGCGGTGTTCTGAACCCAGCCCCAGGGCACCTGAGGAAATCATTCTGAGGAAATCTTTACTTTCTCTATGTGCTGCCTACAGGAGCAGTTGGCCCTAAAATATAGCCACAGATTTCTGCAAGATGAGCATAGGGGAACTTTGATTTGAAATCCTATAATTCATTTAAATAAGGATGAAATTTCCCAAATATTTATGCAGAAGTCCTGATGATAGACAGTGCACTCGGGAAGCCAAGGCAGGAGGATTGCTGCAAGTTCAAGGCCAGCCTGGGCTACACAGTGAGGTCAAGGCCAGCTCAAACCACAGAGTGAAACCCTGTCTCAAAAGACAAAAAGTCCTGGCGACCTAAGTCCTGGCCATCTGAGTTCGGCCACTCCCGCAGCTCAGCCTTCCCCTCCCCACACCCACCTGCGCACAGCACGCTGCCCAGGGGCTCCCACCAGGCTTCTGCCCGCTCTGCATGCCAGGCGGCCACCCTGAGGTCCTACACATGCTCAGTCCCTAACTGAGGCAGCAGCACGAGCCCCCAGAACTGTGCACAGCACTCACCCTCCCAAGTGTGTCGGGAGGCTTTGCCGCCTCCCACATCCCACAGTCCACACGCCTGGCGACTGGGACCCTGGCCTTCGCACTCTGGCCTTGCTAGAGAAGCCTTTCTCCTCTATGCCCTGGTTCTTAGCATTCGATCCAAGAAGTGAGCAAAGAAGCCAGCAGCTCTTATGATGCCATAGCCTCTGCCTCTGCACCTCCGCTGTTTGTAGGTATGCGTGAACTGTGCCTCTCCGAGAGCCCGCACTGGATGGCTCAGTGTGTGCTTACCAAAGCGCAGAGCACTCCAGAATGTGCCGTAGGGGTGTGGCATCCCACCAAAGGAGCACAGCCATTGGCTTCCCTTTAAAACGCCACACGGTCCGCGGGCAGGAGACCCCAGACTGCACATTCCCAAGGGTCTGTCCTCATTTGCCCACAAACAGCATCACGATTGTCTGCCTAAGAGGCAAAAGAGTGTGTTTCTCAGAGCCTAAATTTTGAATTTATACAAATCTCAGTCCCGTGGTAAATTTCTGCATACCAGTAGTACAATCTGAGCAAGCGGTATGAACCCCTCGCGTCTGGGCTTCTGTGGTAACCAGCTCTCTATTATTGTGACAAGAACCGCACGTCCTGGGCTTGCGCTTCGTCTGCAAGCATTTAGGCGGGGCGTGTTCACAGACATGGGAGTTGGAGTTTGTTGGTTCTGAGGGTAATAGAGCTTGTGCCACGGAAAGAGCCCAGGGAAGGACAGTGTGTCACATGGCCCCTCTCGGCTCCCAAGCGAAAGAGGCTTCGCCTCTGAGCCATGGACCAGGGTGAATTCTTGAATAAGAAACGGGAAGCCCGTAACTTTCCTTATGGGCCACCTGCTACGCAGATTGTCATGAAAATACTGCCTGATGCTTTATGCAAAACATTCGAGAACCTGTGACGTTGTCCTGCTTGGGTCCTCTGCTGTAGCGGGGTACGGGGTAGAATTAATTTCGAGTGTGTTTGTCTATAAACGAGCCAAATATTTCCTCTTAAATACTTGAGCTCTATGTTAGTCATGCACACGGAGCCATGGCTATGAGCACATCTAGGTTTTGCTGTTAAATCTTACACTGTAATGTTTGAATGAGTTTGGGACTCCCCCCACTACACCCATAATAACCTAAAGCTTTCCATCTCCTGCAGGTTCATCCCGGGGACCCAGCCCCCTAACCATGGGGGCCCAGGACACGCTCCCTGTAGCAGCAGCTTTCACAGAAACCGTCAACGCCTACTTCAAAGCCGCGGACCCTAGCAAGTAAGGCCCAGACCCCCCCCCCCCCAGTGCTCTGCGCTTACCCTGGCTGGTGGGCAACACCACAACACCACGGCTGTGTCCCTTAGGCTGGAGCCGAAAAGCTTTCCTTCCATTCCTGATACCAGTGACATGCCCAGAACAGAGGATAAGCTTGCGTTAGTGATATTAATCCACCACTTTTAAACGGGTACCAATGCATCCAGTAATATCTTACTAGCTGGAAACCTCTGTTATGGTTGCAAGTAGCGGAGAATCTTAATTTAATTTTATGCCATTCAGGAAGTTTGTTGTTTCCCTAAAATAATATCCAGATTATGGCCCTCATCTTTCCAGCATAAAACCCACCCACACATAAATCAAAACAGTGCCTCACTGGAATGATAATGGGGGAAAAAAGTGTACCTTCCCCCAGACACTTAGAGTCAAGGGAACAAGCAGTATGTTACCTTGACTAAGGACGGCAGGATGGTCCAAAACAAACCAAAATCACAGCAAAGTCAAAACTCACCACACCCCATTTTCACAAGCCCCTGACGTCGCTTAATCACAACCCACTGACTTTGCCCGAATGTGACCTAATTTAATATTTTATATCTTAGTATGAACTTCTGTGGATGGAACTCAGAAGTGCCCCCTAAGTTAGCTTGCAGAGCTATGTGTTTATCCAGGGAGACAGAGCATTCACCACTTAACAAAAGAGTTTTAATGCAGAAGCCACAATGTAGGCGTCCCACAAGCAGGTGCAGGGGCCAGGGGTTTGATCCCCAGCCTGCCATGCCGGCCCTGCCCCTAGGGTGCACTGAGACAGCAATTGAGATCAGGTGTGGTGGCATGCACCTGTAATCCCAGCTCTTGGGAGATGGTAAACAGGTAGGTTGAGCTGGGAATGGTGGCGCATGCCTATAATTCCAGCACTTGGGAGGCTGAGGCAGGAGGATTGGTGTGAGTTTGAGACTAGCCTGAGCTACCAAAGTGAGCCCAAGGCCAGCCTGAAGAACACTCCATAGACCTCTAAAATACAAAAATAAATAAATAAATAATAAAAACTTTAAAAATCACACACACACACACACACACACACACACACACACACAAAGGAGCCTGTGTGGCACAGTGCACTAACAATAGGATGCATTTTCTACCTGTTTCGAGTTTATTCCTCTTGACTCAGGGTGGGTCAGGAAACATAGGGCTGTCTCAGTCAGCGGCAGAGGTCGCTGGCCACCCGCTGTGAGCTCGGACTTGTTTCCAAATGTGTCATTACTATGATTCCAGATCTGAGTGTGATGGTCAGTGGACTTTTAGGCTTTTTATTTATGAGGTATGAGCAAAAGACACAGCGAATATTTAATTAATTTTTTAAAATGTATCACAGCAAAAGACCCATCGCTAGGAAACCCCACCAAAAGGGTTCCACTGGCTTTGCATGCACGCATCCCAGCTTCCCGGCCGCATTCTGCAGCAGCTCCGGCGCGCTCTCTCCTGAGGGCCTCAGCTGCGCACCCCTCGGTGTCTGGGTGCGCTGAACCCATTTCCCTTTCCTGATCATGTGAGTTTGGGGAGGAGTCGGAAGCCACACGGTGCCAGATCTGGTGAAAAAGGTGGCCGAGGATGCAGCGTCATCGTCAGGTCTACGGTCTGCCTTTCTACTGGTTGGCGCTCAGCACCGCACACTGGTTTACTACCGCACCTCACTTCCCTACCTATGATAAGAAGAGCCAGAGAAAACAATTTTTAGCATAAAAAATTACGTTACATTTTTCGAATCAGTAATAATTATGTGTGAGGAGGACTTGAATTGCTGCTTATATTTCTATGGCAATCTGCATGACGAAGCGTGGATCCCCATTACGGCAGAGAAATTCCCGTGTACTAAAGTCTTAGTCCAAGGGTGTTATACTGAAATCCCAGCCTAGCAGCCACCCGCAGGCCCCCGCAATCCTGCTAGCGGGGCTCTCTTTCCACACCGTCTGCGTTTTGGCCTGGGCCAGAACGTTACCGAGAAATGAGCTCCAGGGGCTCTGCTTTCTTTGTTGTCCTTGCTTTCTTTTCCAAGACCCCAGCCATGTGCCATCCTCGTACCCATGGGAATCAGAAGCTACCTTGCGCAGACACGTGTGCGTGCTAAGATCGTGGGCCCTGTGTGCACTTTCTACCGCGTGTGGCTCCACACCCGAGGAGCAGCGGGGTGTGGCCGGGAAGCGCTTCGTGGGGAGCCCCTGGACCCCTCAGGGATGGACTTTTCTGGCTCTGTCCAAGACCTAAACCAGTGGTTCTCAACCTTTCTAATGCTGTGTCCCCACAATACAGTTCCTCATGTGGCGGTGACCCCAAACCAAAAAATAATTTTGGTGGCTACTTCAAAACTATAATTTTGCTACAGTGATGATTTGGAATATAAATACCTGATACACATTATGTATTCTCATTGCTACAAATCGAACATAATTTAAACGTAGTGATTAATCACAAAACAATATTTAATTATATGTTGAGAAATATTTATTACTAATTCCAATAAATAATATTTCACCATGGCATAGCATGGGTTTAAAAAGCCATGGGAAATATGTATTTTCCCATGGCTTTAGGCGACCCCTGTGTTTTGGTCTTTGGACCCTGGCCGGGGTCTCCACCCACAGGTTGAGAACCACTGACCTAAACGATCTTGGCTTCAGCGGCTCAGGCGCGTGCACCTCGGGTCTTTCAGGATTAATCTTCCTGCTTTGGTGGAGTTTTTGCCACATGCTGCAGTGGCCGTTCCTTTCCACTCCTTCATGATTTCTCAGGAAGTTTATTAAAGGAGACTTCCCGGCTGGGCATGGTAGGTTACACCTGTAACCCCAGCACACTGGGAGGCTGAGGCCAGAGGGTGGCAAGTGTGAGTTGAACCTGCACAATTTAAAGACTTAAGTGAAACGCTGTCTCAAAACAAAAAATAAAATAGAGGCTGGAGTTTGGTGTGAAGACTCTGGGTTCAATCCTCAAACCAAAACAAACAACAACAACAAAACTTCCTCCCCCTATAAATCGCTGTTTCTTCCTTAATAGCCTTCTCTCTGAATCCCACATGGTTTTTCCTGTTACCTCTTTATTCCCTACCCCCAGAATGTAAGCACTGGAAAGCTGGGGGGGTTTTTTAATTTCATTTTATTCTGGGCTTGTTTTGGCACTTTGCTTTGTTAGGAGACCTGGTCCTGCTATCTAATTCAGGCTGACGTTGGAATTACCTACTCTACTGTCCTGGAATTTGCGCATGATCTTCCTGCCTCAGCCTCCCAAATTCTGGGATTATAGACATGCACAACCACACCCAGAACAGAAAGCTAGATTTTGACTGTTTTATCCACTGATTTATCCTCAGTACCTCAAACAGGCTGTGCTGCAGAGAGCTCAAAGAGTATTTGCTGACCCAGTGTAGCTGAGTGCTACCTAATACTCACAGAATGGCTGCTGTGTGCCTGCCATTGTGCTGAACAGGAAGTGCATTGGTGATGAAGGCAGTCGGCACGGAGAATGAGCCTTGTGCGTAAAGAGAAGGCAAAGCCCCCGTGGAAGAAACGCAAATGCTGTGCTGAGAGAGAGCAGAATCCTGAGCAATGTTGCATTCTTAATCCCAAGAAAGGGCCAAGAAGCCTCTAAGTGTCCTGTCGCCCTGCCACAATACAAGCCAGGTTTATCATCCTCCCGGTTGTTTCCCTAGCTGTGACAGTGTGGCATCCCCCGTGACCCTGGCATTCCAGGCGTGCCGCACTGAGCCTGCAGCTTTGAGCCGTGGACGCAGGCAGCCTCACAGCTCCCCGTGGGCTGCCTGCGCAGCGGCGGTGTGGTCTGTGCCCTGGGCATCAAGACCACTGTGCTTCGCTGACACTTTGAGATCTGGCGCTGAGAGGAACAATCGTTAAGGTCCAAACATCTCCCTATAGTGGGTATAGAAAAATACTGGGCTTTACATGGACCATGTCAGATCCACACCAGCACTGGAAAGGTTTAGAACCCAGCAAATTCTGACGGCGGAGACTCAGGACTAAATAGCAAGCACTGCGTCTCGTACATTGATCGGTCTGCACAGATTACACCCTCCACCCAAAACTGCAAGCGCTTCAGAGACAGGAGCTCTTGTGCTCATTTTTAAAACTTATTTCCAGCTCAAAAGAGTACTAACAACCTGCAGTGGATAAATGCTTGCTGACTCCATAAATGTTGACTCCTCCCTCGCTAACCATAACTTCTTCCTGGAGGACTTTCCGAGCGCCTGAGCATTCTGGGATGGAAACGAGAGGCTTCCGGCCTGAAGACCTCACCGCCTTGCGTGGCTGCAAGAGTCTACGCCAGACACTGGAATCTCTGCTTCTCCGGACTGCAGGACCACGCCCTGCGCGCCCACCCGGAGAGGAGCGCTGTTCCCTGGGGAGGGGGAGGTGCAAACTCCCTGAAGCTGAGATTCTCACTGAGCGCTGGGCAGGGTGTGGACATCCGATCAGAGGAAGGAACAGACTCGTGTGACTTAGGAAACTCGCCTCGCTCTGCCTCGGCCTACCCGGCCCAGCCTCTACACGTGGCTCTGAGGAACACAGTGCCCCAGATGACAAGGAGGCAATCCACGCCCCCCTGCACCGGGCAGGATTTCCTTGATTCACCTCCTTTTCCCTGGGAAGTACCTTCCTGGGCTCAGAGCCACATCGGACCCCAGTTACCCAGAGCAGGGGGAGGTGTTAAAAGTGGGCCTCATGGTAAACACAGCTGTCATTTGGTATAGGGGACATTATCGCAGGACACACCTGGTTCCACACCCATGAACACCAAAGTGTGTGTCCAGGTCCCTTAGGACCTTTGCACAGACGCCATAGACTTTGAAGTGTCTGTGTCATGCCCACCTCAGCCCTCTGGGCAGTAGAAATAGCTGCTGCTATTCTAGTAGTAAAGACTGGCCGTGCTCAACAGACACTTTTGCCACATAGCTGTGGCTAAATCTGTGGCTCCTAGCAGACTGTATTCAGGGTTCTCCAAGGGACACTAAGCCCATGAGAGGTCTCTTCCGGCCAAGGCGGAGTACGGGGCCAAGGCATCCCCCAACTCCAACAGCTCCGCAGTGGGGAAGGTGACTGCAGAAGCCTGGCCCTCGGCTGAAGGCAGAAAGGCTGGGAGGCAGCCAGGGGTCCCGAGGAGGCTCTGCACTCTGAGCTGGCGGCTGGTGCGCTGGGCCCTTGAGTGCCGCCGCCGACCACAGCACGCCCTGGAGCAGGAAAACCCAGCTGCTGTGCGGGACGCAGTCACTTAAAACAGCCCAGCCACTTGCTCTACATGGCCAGTTCTCCTAGACACAGCCAAAGCACCCGCATTTAAAGCCACTCTCTGGGGACAACTGTGCACGAGAACTGTGGTGCGCTGCTGGAACCTGCCCTGCCAGCTTCCTGCAGCCCTGAAGAAAATGCCACGGCTCGTCTTGCAGTGTGTCTCCTGCGCCCTCTACTGACAAAGTTTAGCATGGTATTTCTCCGAAAAGAAAAAATAGAAAAGGCCTTTGTTCACCTCTGAACCCGCACAGTGAGACACAGAGGTGGCAAACTGTTTTCATGTTGGAATCGGCGCCCTGGTTCCAAAGCTCACAAGGAAACGCGAAGGACCTACACGGACCACAGCAACGTTGAGAAAACAAATTTAGAAGACCAACCTTACTTGATTTCAGAACTATTAATAAAGCTGCAGGGTGCCTGAAAAGATGGTTCAGTGCTCTAAAGCGCCTGCCTAGGATACCTGTGACAACTGCAGGGACCGCGGTTCGATTCCATGCTGTGCCAGCCCCACCCCCTCAGCCATATAAATAAATAAATAAATAAAGCAAGCTGTTGTTAAAAAAAAGTCTGTTGTGTTGGTTAAAAGGCATATCCAAAACAGTATGAAAAGACAGAATCCTCAGGGCAGGCTGAGCTAGCCATATAAATAAATGAATAAATAAATAAATCTGCAGGGGAAAAAAAGGCTGTCCTGTTGATTAAAAGGTAGACCCAAAACAGTATCAACAGATAGCGGACCAGTGTGATAGCTCAGTGGTCTAAAGTGCCTGCTTAGGCAAGCTGAGACAAAGCGCAGGGACCCCGTTCCATCCCTGGCACCACATACCATGCCAGCCTCACCCACCTGCCACCCCAAAAAAGAAGAGCACAATGGTAGGCCCAGAAACGGACCCCACACCTAGCCAGGCCGATGAATGCCAGCGAAACTTGCAAAGGTCTTTTGGTGAGAAAGGCTTGTCTTTGCTCAGCAGACGGTGTTGGGCTAGTTACTCGCACACATGTGAAATGAACACAGATCTGCACTTCACGGTGCTAGAAAACTTAATTAAAAATGGATCTCCAATCTAAAAGTACAACTTAAATGTTTAAAACAGAAGAGTGAAACTTCAGTGAAGAAGAGGCAGGTGGCACTTCTTCCCAGAGCCCAGGTCACCACATGGTGGGGCAGGGGGTCTTGAAACCACAGCATGGTGACCGCAGGCAGCCCAGAGGCCCCCACGGAGAAGCGTGCGCGTGCAGTGGTGCGGCGTGTACAGTAGGCTGCTGTGTCCCCTGCGTTGCCTGGGACTGACATCCCTCAAGAGAGTGCAGCTGGCCAACAGTCACCCTCGCAAGGACCAGCAGAGCCCAGGACCCCTAGCAACTATTGGCTCCAGCTACTGGCTCCCGAGCAAGCTCGACCCCCACGGGAGCCATGAGCCACGGGTACTGTTGCTGGCTGGCGAGTCTGGCCCCAGGCTACCAGCAGACACCTGGCTGAACTTCAGAGGAAATAGGGCTGCTGGCTCCCTGGGACGAGCTCTGGCCTGCCATGGAGCTGCCCTTGGATGGCTGGGACGGAGCGGTATGGATCTAGACTGGCAGAATTGTCTACCAGTGACTGGCAGCAGAAACACCCTTGAAATAGACAATGTTTTCTTTTAAAACTTTATTCTCTCTCTCTCTTTCTCTCTCTCTCTCTCTCTCTCTCTCTCTCTCTCTCTCTCTCTCTCTCTCTCTCGGTGGCTTTTTCAGGGCTTGTAGTTTTTGGCTTTTTATTGTTTGCTCTTGGTGTTCATCTGAGTGTGAACATGTTTCCTAGCCTTTTCATGTTGTCGTTGTGTTCTGTTTTATTCTGTTCTTATTTTTATTTCTTCCCTTCTCTGTTGCTCGCCTGTCTTGTGTACCAGTTTCACAAAGTTCACAAGATTCTCCTTTGCCCTCCAGCCTTGTTTCTAGTCTCTTCCTTTACTCCTGTTTCTCTAGTATTATTAAATTGTCTCCCCTGATGATAAAACTGTCATATTGACGAATTATTCCTTAGGTACAATTATCTGGTTCATTCTAGATTTTGTTACATAAGCACAACTCTTGTACGTATGGTTAAAGGTGGCAAATTAATAATTATTTGTTTTCGGTGTCTAGGCTGTGTTTGAGGCCCTTGTTATTGCTGATTTCTTCCACTTTAGCTAAGGTGGCATAACTGTTCTAATCAGTTGTCCTTCTTGATATACTAAGATTGAGATTGCCTAAGGGTCATTTAAAAAATCTCTATTCTGGGCCAAGTAGACAGCAACTGTTCATCCTCAATAAATTGAAGAGGTGGGATCTTGGCAACAGACTAGAAACCCACAGGCCAGCTGTGCCTGGAAGCTACCCCTGAGAAGCAGTCAATTCCCAAAGGTTCTAAATAGCAATAAAACTATTCATGGTTGGAGATTTACAAGCACCAACCAAGACATTAAGCTAAGAAGAATACAAAATAAGAGCACGCTTAAACACGATGCAACCCCAGATATTGAGCTCAATAACAGCAAATCCAGGGGCAATGAGGTGAAACAGTCTGAAAGCCCCCCCATCTGGACTTTTGGCAGGAGTACCAGCGAAGCAAGCAAATAAGGCTCTAGAAGACATCAGACCAGAAACAACTTCTCACGGAACTCAAGACGGAGATGACAGTGAAAGAAGTGGCTTGTGATAAAAAGAAGGACAGAAGAGCTTCGGACAATGATGAAAACCATGAATGCTCACCATAGGAATGAACCTGAATCCATAAAGCAGAGCCAAATAGATATTCAGGAGATTAAAACTCCACTGAAGGCTATGCAGCCGAATGAGTGAGTGTAAAAATAAAATCTCAGATACAGAAGGCAGGAGTTTGGGTAATGGTCAGCAAGAAAAATTTTTTTTAATCTTTAAAAATAGCAAAGGACTATGGAAAATCAACCCAAAGCTGATAGATGATGCAAAGAAGAAGAACATCAGATTGATCGACATCAGTGACAAAGGAGGAGATAGCCCAAATGACATAAAAGGTCTATTCTCAAACACGAAAACTTCCCTGGCAAGAGAAAAGAATTTGATGTACAGATAACTGAGGCACACTGAATTACAATCAACCATGATGAGAAAAAAACTTATAGTAAGGCATGTAATAGTCAGGATTTGGGGCCTGGCAGGACGGCTCAGTGGTCTAAAGCCCCTGCTTGGGAAAGCTTGGGCAGCTTCAGGGACCGCGGTTTGATCCCCGGCACCACATGCTGCGCCAGCCCTGCCCTCAGGGCGGGCTGAGCCGGCCATAAAAATGAGTGAATAAACAAACAAAGGTTCTGAAACAAGAAAATAAATAAATAAATAATAAATAAATAAATAAATAGTCAAGATTCCAGAAATTCGACACAAGAATAGAATATTAAAAGCTGTTAGAGAAAAGAAACACATCACCTATAAAGGAAAACCATTCAGAATCAAAGCAGACTTCTCAACATAAATCCCCAAGTAAGGAGAACTTGGAGTGAAATATTTCAAGCCCTAAAAGAGAACAACCTCCAGTTCAGATTGATGCAAAACTATCTTTCAAAATTGATGGAGAAATAAGATACTTCCACAACAAGAAATACCTGAGGGACCAGCACTCCAAAATGTTCTGAAGGACAATCTTGAAAAAGAGAACAGGGATCACAACTCTGTTAACCCCCACACAATGAATCTACCAGGTGAGGCAGCAGTTAAAAAGAAGAGGGAAAGGGGAGCCAACAATGTAAGGATAAGTCAATCCATATCAGTTATAACCATCAATGTTAATGATCTCAAAACAGACTGGCAGAATGGATCAAGAAGCAAAGCCCAATAATATAATAATATGCTGCATACAAGAAATACATTTAAATCCAAAAGAAACTTTGGACTAAAAGCCAAAAGATGCAAAATAATACTGCATGCACCAGGGGCTCAGAAAAGAAAGGGAGATAGCTATTCAATGTGGATTTCAAACTAAGGCTAATTAAGAGAGATAAAGAGAGTAACTATATTCTTGTAAAGGTAACAGTCCAAGAGGAAGAGATAGCAATAATAAATATATATGCACCAAATACCAGTGTACTCAACTGTATAAGATAAATATTAACACATAAAGAAGCGCAAATAGAGCTGGGGAGATGGCTTGCCCATCCAAGTACCTGGCAAGCACAGGGGCCTAGGTTCAATGCCCAGTACCACATGCTGTGCAGGTCCCATGCTGAGCCAGCCACTGAAACCAGGCATGGCAGCCCATGCCTGTAATCTTAGTGCTGGGAAGGCTGAAACATGAGGGTCACTATGAGTCCAAGCTGTGTAGTGAGAACCTGTACCCAATAAATGAATAAATGAAACATGAAAAAGGCACTAATGCAAAAAATAAAATAAAATAAAAAGGCACTAATGCAAATTGTAATGGGGATCTCAATACCCCACTATCACAAACTGATCAACTAAATTAAAATCAACAATGAAATATTAGAGTTTAACCAAACGTTTTAACAGATGTACTTGGTAGATATCCACAGAGTGTTCCACTCCACGTTATCAGAGGACACATTTTTCACAGCTGTACATGGGAAGTTCTCCAATACAGATGACATACTAGCTCATAAAATATGCTCAAATAAGTGCAAAGGAATGGAAATTTTCCCATGCATATTAGTATTATCAGACCATAGTTAAAGGAAATTGAAAATCACTTGGAAAAGAAAAAAAGAACTTTATAATATCCCTTGAAAAAAAGAAACAATAGGTCACAGATGAAATTAAAGAAGAAATTACACAGTTTCTACAATTAAACAATAAGGCAGATACAATATACCAGGGATGCAATTAAAGTAAAATACAGAGAAATTTATACTGGAGAATGCCCATATCAGGAAAACAGAGTGAGCACAAACAATTTGAGGTTGAACCTTAAACTTCTTGGAAAAAAGAGCAAGTCAAACCCAAAGCTCATAAGAGAGAGGGAGTTATTAAGATCAGAACAGAGATCAATACAGTGGAGACTAAAAATCAGGACAAAGAATCAATAAGTTAAAGAGTTGGTTCTTTGAAAGAGTAAAATCACAAGCCCTTAGCCAATCTTACTCAAGAAAAAGGAAAGAAAAGACTCAAATCTATACAATACAAATGAAAAGGGTGAAATAAAGCAGATCCTGCAGGACTCCAGATCATCTGTATCTACCTTGAGAAATTGTATTCTAATAAGATAGAAGATGCAGAAGAAATAGACACGTTTCTAGACACATGTGAATTACTAGAGTTGAATCAAGAAGACATGAAATTCTAAATAATCCATTATCTTCAATGAAATTGAAGATACAATTAAAAACATCAAAAAGAAAAGCTCAAGACTTGACGGATTCAGTGTTAAGTTTGACAAGAAATTTAGAAAACACTTAATGTCACTAATTCTCACAATCTGTAAAGAAATTGAAAAGAAAGCAATACTCCCAAACTCGTTTTTGAAATCAAACATTACCCTGATACCAAAACCAGAAAAGCACCCAACTAAAAAAAAAAAAAAATTCCAAGCCAACTTTCCTAATGACTATAGGTACAAAATTCCTCAATAAGATACTGGCAAACAAAATGCAGCAAATCATCAAGCAGATTATACACCATAATCAAATAGGATTCATCCCAGGGATGCAGGGTCATTTCAACATATGCAAATCAATAAATGTAATACGCCATATTCGGAGAATGCAGGGCAAAAATCACAAGATCATCTCAACAGATGCAGAAAAAGTATTTGACAAAGTCCAAAACCCATTCCTTTAGAAAAAAAATTATAATAGATGGCCTTCCTCACCCTGATAAAAGCCATCTACGACAAACCAATGGCTGACATCATATTAAATGGACAAAAACTGAAAGCTTTCACTCTAAAATCTGGAACAAAGCAAGAATGTCCACTGTCAACATTATTATTCAATATAGTTATGGAAATATTAACCAGAACAATTAGACAAGAGAAACAAATAAAAGGAATGAAGATAGGAAAACAAAAGCTTTATCATTATTTGTAGATGACATGATACTTTACATAGAAGAGCCCAAAAACTCCACCAAAAGCAAAAAGACTTCTAGATTTAAACAAATTCAGTAGCATAGCTGAATACAAAGTCAACAATCAAATATCAATAACTTTTTAAATATTTAATCCATTTTGGCTTTAGTTTAGTGTGTGTTGACAAACGTGGGGCTAATTTTAACTTTGGGCATGTAGAAAGCCAGTTTTTCCAGCACCACTGATTAAAGAGTGTCTTTCTTCCAATGAATGTGTTTGACACCTTTGACAAAGATAAGATAGCTGAGTATGTCTAAAGATGTTTCTATGTCTTCTAGTCCATTCTACCGATCTTCAGGTCTTCTTTTATTTTTTTTTATTTTTATATATTTATTTTTTTGGCAAGTACCATGCTGATTTTATCACAGTAGCTAGCTTTGTAGTATAATTTTGACTCAGGAATTGTGATGACTCCTGCTTTTCCTTTATTTCCCAGGATTTATTTTGCTATTTCTAGGTATCTTCTGGTTCCAGATGAATTTTATAAATGCCTTCCCTAGATCTGTGAGGTGTACTAACAGTATTTCAGTCAGGATTACATTGGATCTGTATAGGCGATTTGGGGAATATGGCCATTTTCACAGTGTCGGTTCTTCCTATGCATAAGCAAGGAATATCTTTAAGTTTTCTGAAATCCTCTTCAATCTCTTTTTTCAGAGTCCTGTAATTTTTATTGTATAGGTCTTTCACTCTTTTTGTTAGACTGATTCCTAACCAAAAACACCATGCCACAGTGACAGGCATGCACCTGTGCTTGTAGCAGCACAATTTGTCATAAGTAAATCTTCGAGATAACTCCAATGCGAATCAACTCAGGAATGAATTTTTTAAATGTGGTACTTTATACAATAGAGTATTGCTCAGCTATATATATATATATATATATATATATATATATATATACACACACACACACAAAAACCTCAACACTTCAATAGGTAAATGGACGCAACTAGAGGCCATGCTCATAAGCGAAACAAGTCCCACCTGGATGTGAAAACATCTTGTTGTCCCCCTTGTGTAAAAACCTGAGAGAGTGCACAGAACCTGAAAGGTACAATATACAGTGTAAGAGGGAAAGAAACTGCTCAAGACAGGACAACAGGATAAGAGAAAGGAGAATACAAAGAAAGGAAAGGGAGAAGAGATACGTGTGTATATGTACAGGGTAGCCTGTGTAATTGTACACTGCTTTGTGCTGGTCTTTTAAAAGGAGCAACTAGTGCTCAACTTTTTTTCCTTTCTTTCTCCCTTTTAATTTATAACTTTTGAACCAATTTTGCATGCTTCCATATGGCAATGTAAACGAATAATTTAAAAACAGCAATATGCAATATAACAACCCTTGTTGATTCTTATTATTTGGTTTAGTAAAATTCTGTATCATTAATAACATTTTTTCCTATTTTTATTCTACCTGAAAAGTTTTTTTTTTAACTTAAGAAAAATAAATCACTTTCCTATACAAGAATAACAAACTTACTGAGAGATAAATTAGGAAAATCACGCCTTACACAATAGCATTTTAAAAATGAAATACCAAGGGATCAATATAATGAAGGAAATAAAAGATCTCTACAGTGAAAATTACATTACTATGAAAAAGGAGATTGAAGAGGATATCAGAAAATGGCAAGAGGGGACCAGGGAGATGGTTCAGCAGAATAAGTGCTTGCCTGGCAAGCACAAGGTACTGAGTTGAAAAGAAAGAAAGGAGAGAGAGAGAGAGAAAGAGAGAGAGAGAGAGAGAAGAGAAGGAAAGAGAAAGAAAGAAAGAAAGGAGGGAGGGAGGGAGGGAAGAAAGAAAGAAAAGGGAAGAAAGAGAGAAGGAAGGAAGGAAGAGAAATGGGGAGAGAGGGAGAGAGGGGGAAGAAAGAAGGAAGGAAGAATAGAAAGAAAGAAATAGAGAGAAAGAAAGAAAATAGATATTCCTTGTTCTTGGGTAGGAACAATCAATATAATGAAAATGGCCATTTTCAAATTATTATTTGAAATAACTATTATACAGATTCAGTGCAATCCTCATTAAAACACCATCAGTATACCTCACAGATCTAGGGAAAGCATTCCTGAAATCATCTGGAACCAGAAGACACCTAGAAATAGCAAAACAAATCCTGGGAAATAAAGGAAAAGCAAGGAGTGTCACAATTCCTGAGTTGAAATTATACTACAAAGCTACTGTGATAAAATCAGCATGGTAGGGGCTGGCAAGATAGCTTAGTGGAATAAAAATCAAGCTTAGGCAACAGGAACCACAGTTCGATCCCCAGCACCACATGCCACACAAGCCCCACCCCCATGGCAGGCTGAGCCAGCCAGAGTCTGGGCATGGTGGTGCATGTGGGTAGTCCCAGCACTGGGGAGGCTGAAAGCAGAATTACCATGGGTCCAAGCTGCATAGTGAGGCTCTGCGACAACCAGATACATGAAAGAAAGAAAGAAAGAAAGAAAGAAAGAAAGAAAGAAAGAAAGAAAGAAAGAAAGAAAGAAAGAAAGAAAAGAAAAGAAAACACCTGCTTAGGGGATAACTCTGTGGCACAAGTGCCTGTCTGGCAAGTGCAAAGCTGTGACTTCAAACCCCAATCCAGAAAAAAAAAAAAAAAAAAAAATGAAGATCCTTGTAACAGTCTAGAAGATGTGGAAACAGCTGCAGACATGCTGAGGTGCCTTATCTTTGACAAAGGTGCCAAACTCATTCTATGCAAGCAAGACAGCTTCTTTAATCAATGGCACCAGAAAAACTGGCTTTCCACCTGCTGAAGGTTAAAAGTAGATCCATTTTTTGCACTGTGCACCAAACTAAAATCAAAATGGATCAAAGGTCTATCTATTAAAACAGCAGGTAAATCTTGCCGGTGATAGGATAGAGAGAAGTCTTGAAGACGTTGGTGTAAGGAAAGACTTCATCAGCAGAACTGAGACCACAAGGGAGGTACTGCAAAGAATCGACAGCTGGGCTCTTGCCATATAAAAAGCTCTTGGGCAGCAAGAGAACCACCAGCAGAGTGAACAGACAGCACACAGTGCTGGAAAGACACTTGCCTGTGTTCCTCAGGCAAAGGACTACTGTCTAGACTATATTAAAAAACTGAAAAAAAAAAAATCAGACTTCCCCCAAATTTAAAGACCTAGTGCAAACATAACTATCTGAACTGCATAGACAGTTCTCTGAGGAAAAAGTAGAAACAGCAAATAAATATATGAAAAGAATTTCAACATCATTGGTCACCCAAGAAACGCAAATGAAAGCAACGGGAAGATTCCCTCCCACCCCAGAAAGAATGGCTGTCATCCAGAAATCAGCCAGCCACAGAGGCTGGTGGAGCTGCACGGGGAGCGGGGAGGGAGTCTCCGTTTTGTTGGGAATGTTGGCTGGTGCAACCACTGTGGAAATTAGTGTGGAGGCGCCTCAGAAAGTGCAATTAGTGGCTCCTCGGCTCTTCCTCCTGCTGCTGCATTCCTGAAAGAATTTTAAACCATGGTACCATAGGGACATGTGCACACTGACGTTTATAGTGGCATAGTTTGTAACAGCCAAATCCTGCCAACAGCCCAAATGCCCACCAGCTGCTGAGGAGATGGCGAAGATGTGGGGCTTTTCGCTTCATATCATGCAGCAGTACTCTGTCATAAGGAAGGGTAAGCCTGAGACATTTAGAGCTCGACCATGACCTTGAGGCCGTGCACTTCAGGCCCACAGCTGTAACCTTAGCATTGTCTGAGGCGGAGAGTGCGATAAAGACCAAAATACATACCAGATGCTGTGAAATAGGAACGAAACGTCCAAACGGGAGGGGAGACCACAGGGAAGGGAGCAGGGAGGGAAGAAAGAGAGAAGAAATCAGTGATGAGAAAAGAAGGAAAAATGGAGATAAATAGGGAGAGGAGGGGAGGAAAGGTTAAAGGGAGGGAAAGAACCGGGTTCTATCACGTACAGGTGCAAACGCCTGAGCTGGAAGGAATCCCTGTATGAACCTAAGACGTACAAGCAGTAATCTCCAACACTGCAAGAGCAGATGACCCTATTCATGAAGATGGAAGCTTTCTTCTTACATTTCAAAATACGTTCAGGAAAGTGGCTTAGTAGCCCGGAAGCGCAGAGTGACCGCATTACTGAGCAGGATCGCGTGACACGCACGTGCCTTCTCCTGTAGCGGCTCTCGCTTGTCACTCGAGCACCGGGGGCCGAGGCAGGAGTACCGCAAGTACAAGCTCAGCCTGAGCAATTGAATGACCTAATAAGACCCTGTGTCAAGATTTTAAAAAAAATTAAATGGTCTGGGGATGTCTTTCAAACTTAAGGTCCTGGGTTCAAGTCCCACTGAGGGGCAGGAAGTGGAGAGCGTGCCTTTCCTGTCCCTTGCTGCTCTACGCTGCTGCCCACAGCTCTTCTCTTCATGGTTGTTTGAGCCCCAGCCGGCTGACCTGGCTCTCCTCTCTTTCCTGCCCTGTGTTCTGCTATCCAGATGCATCGTGAAGATCACTGGGGAGATGGTGTTGTCCTTCCCTGCGGGCATTACCAGACACTTTGCCAACAGCCCATCACCAGCTGCCCTGACTTTCCGGGTGATCAATTTCAGCAGGTTAGAACACGTCCTGCCAAATCCCCAACTTCTCTGCTGGTAAATATGACTTTGCATACATTCTTAGAGCTTGGGGTGACTTAGCACTGTGTACTGTGTGAAGGGTGTGCCCCAGCGCCATGGCTGAGTTAAGGGTCCTGAGAGGCTCCTGTAGATTCAGACAGAAAACTCCACCAGCTGTTCACGTTTTCGAAAGTGACTGCGAGTAGCTGCCTGGGTATACTTTGAAGCCAAGTAGTTAAGCTGGCTAAGGAGGCATTAAAGTTATCACATCTGTGTTAGTGACACTTTATCAGTCCACTGCGTAAGGGTGGTGGGTGACGAACCCAGGAAGTTCCTCTTGTTGCATTAGCATTCAAATGTGGGAGCTCCTCCTCACATGGGCTTAGAAGTCTTTTTTGGAAAACATAATTTCATTTGGACAATAGTTGTTTTGCTAGAGCTTTACCTGTATAACATCAAAGAATCTCAAGCATATTTGTTTAAATAAATACATCTTTCACATTTTCTATTAAACCTGAAATGAATGTCCATTATGCATTGGTACACAAAGGATCCTGGAAAGGTCAACTCTGTCAAGTTATTTATTTGCAGACAGAAGATGTCATTGTTGACATCCTCCTCTCTGGCAAGCCCTGATGTTTCACCTAAAGATCTCTCCCCATGGCCACTGTTTTCCTTTATTACTATTTTCTTGGATCGCAGCAATTGCTACTCACCCCGCATCCAGTCTTGCCATGCTGGGCAATGATTCTGCATCCAGTTGACCTTTCATGAGATTCCTTGGGACCACTAAGTTTGGTTTAAACTTCAGGCCACTGAGTTTGGTTGAAAAAAATAGTTCACAGGTCTGGGAGAGAGCTTGGTAGTCTAAGCACCCGGCTGTCAAATGCAAGGACCCGAGTTCAGTCCCTGGTACCACATGCCATGCTGGCGCCACCCCAGGCACACCTAGCCGATCACCAAGACCTGGTGTGGCGGTACACACCGATAATCCCAGAGCTGGGGAGACTGAGCCAGAAGGCTCACTGCAAGTTCTAGCTGCATAGTAAGATCCGGTACCAAGTAAATAAATAAATAAATCTTTGGGGAAAAGGAAGAAAAAATAGTTGACTCTTTAAAGCAGTCAATTGCCATCAGGACTCATTAATAGAACTGGCTGTTCACTGACATTTAAAGAGATATCTGGATATTAATCTATCAACGTAACGCCATTCCTAACTGAGTGTGTACGAAACCTACTCTGAATGCGGTGTATTCAGTACTGTCAATAACACAGTTTCACCAGTTGTCAAGCTGGACATAGAAATCAGATGGATATTTGCTAAAGTGCTTCTTTTGTAGAGGATATTTGTTATAAGTTGTTACTCAATTATTTTTTCTTCCCAATTAAACAGCGATAACACACAAAATGATGCCAATACCAAGGAATTCTGGGTAAACATGCCAAATTTGATGACTCATCTTAAAAAAGTGTCTGAACAAAAACCCCAGGCTACCTATTATAATGTGGACATGCTGAAGTACCAGGTAAGCCTACTTACGTGACCGACATGTCTCTTCCACTGTACAGGTTTATATTCTAAATGATCTAATATTGTATGAGAGTAAGCAAAAAAAAGAAAGAAAGAAAATGTAACATTCCTTTCAATGATATAGAAAAGCTGTAATCATAAAAAATAGAAGCTTTAAAGGACTATGTAGGGAATAGTGGCAAGGATATTCACATATTCATAGCTTAAACTTACAGTGAGGCATTATTATTTAAAAAGTACAGAACTTAAAATGCCTGCTTAGGCGGACACAGGGACTGGAGTTCAGTCCCCAGGGCACTATGCCAGCACTGCCCTCAGGGCTCGCTGAGAAAGTGATCGAGACTGGGTGTGGTGGCGTGTGCCTGTAATCCCAGTGCTTGGGAGGCTGAAAACAGGAGGATCACTATGAGTACGATCTGTGTTGTGAGATCCTGTAGACCTATACAGGTCTACTGTATTTTTATGTACTAAATACATAAAAATAAATAAATAAAAAGTACAGAACTGTGACATAAGAAATGAAGTTGCAAAACACTATACCCATTATGACTGCATTTTTAAAATACACCACTGTCATTCCATCAAGGCCGGCAGTGTACCGGTCAGCTTTTGGCAGCTGAGGTGCTACAGCTGACACCAACTCAGAGGAGGAGACGCAGCCAGCAGAATGCCCCGCCCAGGGCTCGGGTCTGTCTCCACATTCCCTGGTAACTGAGGAGTGCATGCGTGTTTGAAGTGTACCAACTTCTACTAGAGTACAGCTTTCTCCGTCCACAAAACTAATCTCCAACCATGGCAGTACTACCTATGAACAACGGTCTAGGAGGGGCTGGGAACACACTCAGCAGTACAGCAGTGGCCTAGAATGCACAAGGCCCTGGGCTGCAGCCTGGGCACCGCAACAAATACAGTAACAGTGATCCACGGAACCAGGCGGCTGGAGTGAGTGAGACGCCAGGAGCCACGGAGCCTTCTTTGAAATCGGCTTCTTTGCTAAGTCAGTTATGCTTTCAGGTAAGGGCAGCTATGGACCCAGAGAGTTCTCAGCTACCATGTGTCATGCTGCGTTGAGCATTCTCTCTATATTGAATTATTTCTTAACATTAAGTTTTATCAGACCTGTTTTCTAGGACTGCTACACTATAAAAAAAAAAAAAAAAAAAAGATCGTTTACTTTGAATCATTTGTATACATATATTTATCTAATTAATATCTGAACATTAATACATATATGCTTATATATAAATATCTATTAAATATACATGGATACTAGCTGGAGGCCTCTGTCTTTACTCTGACACTCCAGGGAATTTTGCTTCGTGGCTCAGGCTGTTACTGAGGTGCCTGCATCTTTGCTGTGCTCCTGAGTGGGTCTAAAGCCTGTTGTGCTTATAAAGCATGTCGTGCGCTGTAAGGAGGCCACCGAGAGCGAGCTACCCTGTGACGACACTCTTACGGCAGTGCAAGCAAATGCAGCGTATTCCCATGACAGTGGCATCGCCGAAGCTTTGGGCATCACAGATAGGAGCTGAGGAGCACAGCGCGGGCTACACATTCCTCAACGCATAATTAAAATACAATACGACACCTGTTTTTTAAATTTTCTCCCAAACTTGTTTAGTGGCTGCTTGGAGCTCGTGAAATAAATGAAAAGGCCTGAAAACTGGAATCTCACCACGGAATATTTCCCAGCATGAGAAGTTAAATTGCAGGGTTCTTTCGTGGTTCTCACGACCAAGTGTGAAAATAAAACCGTGGTTCTTCTCCCTCATAGATTCTAGTCGCAAACACCAACACTGCGTTGGCATGTATGTTTTCATTTTAGTTTTCTTCTTAATTGTGGGAACTTTTAAGTGCTGCACACCTGTTTTCAGGTGAGCCTCGAAGGCAGATGATTCTCCAACAGCAGGAGGAGCTTTGGGCCAACTACGAGGCAGGCGAGCCCTGAATTCAGTGGACTTCCGTAGCCCTCCTCTTGGACATGTGACAGTCCCCAACTTCCAGCTACCAACAAGGGCAGGAAGGGCACCTACTGAGCTACGTCCCAGGCTGCTGTGGGAGAAGAACGGGGCCCCAGTCCTGCCCTGGTTTTCCAGGGCACGCTGAACAGTCCCTTTTGTTGGTGTTCAGTTGTCCTTGCCAGCAGCGCCAGCCCCTGGGAGTGAGCCACAACGGGCGCATTGGCAGCGCCCCCGAAATCTAAGCATGTGTACTCTTTCCCTCTGACCTCTGTCAAAGGCACCTCTGTGGGTAGAGGAAGTGTCCTGCTGAGCAGGCAGGACAGGAAGGGCCGGAGGGGCAAGATGGAACTATACCTACTGGAAGGCCTGGACAAAGGACAGCATTTAAAGTTTAAAAACTACTATACCAGTGCACTGGCTGTCTTTACAATCAAAAGTCCTATCTGTCATCTTGTAAAGAACCCACTCCAGACTGGTTTCCATGACAACCAGTCCCTCCTGAAGAGCACATCCCCAGGCAACCCTGTGTACAACCATCTCCTAGGGAGTCCTGTGTGTTCTCCAAAAATGTGAATTCCATGTATGCAAATCCCAGGACAAAGACACCATTCACGCAGTCCCTACAGTGTACCTGGAGTTTGCAGAGCGGAGCCTCGTAGAGGTCATGCACCATCACAGCGAACAATCAAGAAATTATAACTGACTGGTTTATGGAGGACCCAGGTCACTGTCTCCTAAGATGAAATCCTTTGCTTCTCCAGTCACGGCTGTTCCTTGGCCTAACTCACAAAAGGAGCTAACTAGAACATAACATTTCCATTCAGAAGAACTGGATTCAGGTCCTAGCTTGGGCAAACCACAAAGTGGTAGTAACAGCCTGCTTGGTTTGTCCTGAAGAGCAAACATAACAAGAATATTACTAAGAATATTAAAACCGGAGTCCCTTACAGGGCGTTAGACGCCCTGCTGTCAATCTTCCATCTTCCTCACTGCCTGATGGGTAAAGATGATTGTTATACCTCCCATTAGGATGTACCTGAGGCTCACTGAGCTTTGGTGGCTTGTCCCAGGTCAGGGACAATCTGCACCAGAACTCAGTGACAACCTACAGAAGTCGCAAGGGCTCTTGGCCTTTCCTGGGCTCATTGGCAAATGCACCAATTTGGACGTCAGAATGCAGGGCTAGCCACTGTTCTTTTGGGAAACAGTTGCAGTTCCTGGTTCTGCTTTAGATCAAAGGTCGTGCCTTACACGTACCCTTTCCTTTCGTTTGGCAAGGTGTCAGCACAGGGCATTCAGTCCACGCCCCTGAACCTGGCAGTGAACTGGCGGTGTGAACCCGCCAGCACCGACCTGCGCATCGACTACAAGTACAACTCGGACGCCATGGCCGCCGCAGCGGCCCTCAACAACGTTCAGTTCCTGGTCCCCGTGGACGGCGGTGTGACAAAGCTGCAGGCTGTGCTCCCGCCGGCTGTCTGGTAAGAAGGGCCCCTGGGGCGGGGGAGGGAGACCCCAGGGCCTCACGCTGAGCTACGTACGTCCTGTCCCATGTGCGTGTGTTTGATTTTGAGACAGGGTCTCGCCACATCACTAAGCTACACAAGCTAGGTGCGAACTCGGGTCGCGGACTTCTCACATGTGTTAACCATGGGGCACAGCTGCAGTCTGTATGAGCAGCTCTGGGGCAGGAAGCAGAAATTACTGTAGCTGTTGTGTTTTTGTTCCTGTTTGGGGCTTTTTAAAAAGTGTTTTAAAACTTAATTAGTTCATGTTTGCAGTTCATTGACAATTACCTGCATCTTGGGGAGCTGGTGCATGGTCGAAAGGCGTCTTCGTTCCCTTGGTCCCCTCCTCCCAGCTGAGGAAGACCTACCTCCTGGCTCACATCAATCCTTCTTCGAATTTGCTCCCTAACTTGTGTGTGCCTTAGGATTTTCATCTAAGGAAGCCCTGTGACCATTAAGCTCCTGTGCCTGGCTTATGTCGCTTAACGCCATGGTCTCAAGGTACATCCGCTTCCCCACAAATGACTCACATTTGCCCTTCTATATATTCATTTTTGGTACTGGGCCCCGAACTCAGGACCTTGTGCTTGCCAGGCAGATGCTTAGGCCACTGAGCTGCCTCCCCAGCCCCACTTACCCTGTTTTCAAGTTGAAATGGCTGTTAAACTTCTGCACACTTATTTATTTATTTATTTACTTACTTACTTTTTTAGTGGAAAATGGAAAAAAGTTTCTAATACTAGGAGAAAATATCATACCATGTCTTATAAGTAGATTGTAACTCAAAGATACGGTATAAATCATCACAAAACAAAAATTAAAATCAAGCAACATTCAGAAAATTAATTAAATATTAATTAATTAAAATTAAATTAACTATTTCAAAACAATATTCCAAAATTAAAATTAAGTCATGAGTTCAACTAAGAGGCCAAAATGTTGTGTATCATATGGACGAATCTATGATTAATTCAGAGTACTCTCATAGTATTCGAATAGGTTAATATATACAAAAATATCAACTAAGACAAAGTTCTCATGACAGTAAAGAATTACTGAGAATAAAACATAACATAAACACTGGGATGGCAAATATATAACCAGCACTTCTAACAACTTGGGGATAGCATATGGCATAAAGTTCTAGTATGTCGTGGACATAAACAGTGTCCATGAGGCTTACTGGTGGCCAGGTGTCACTTGTGGGACTGAGATACTATTTCCTTGATATCTACCCTGTAGGCCCAGATAGAATCATGCCCCATAGGGTTCAGGAGAAATTCATTTGTAGAATATGCTTATGGAAATATTTTGGTGCTGTATTCAAAAGAAAATAGAAAGACTGCTATTGTATACCTTTTTTTCCCTGTGTTTAATTGTTTACCCTATTTGGTGGGTTCTTTCTGTTCTCCTTTATGGGGTTCTGGTCATTTTGATCCCTCTCTAGAATATCTTTTAGTAGCTTGTGTAGGGTTGGCTTTGTCATCATGAAATTCTTTAGTTGTTCTTTGTCATAGAAGTATTTCACTCTCCATTATGCTTGAAAGAGAGTTTTTCGAGGTTTGTCAGTCTGGATTGGAATTTGTTTTCTTGCAAGACTTGTAGTACTTTGCTCCATGCTCTTCTTGATTTGATGTTTTGTTTCAAGAAATCTGCTATTATTCTGATAGGTTTTCCTTTAAATGTGTTGTTTCTTTTCTCTAATGGCTTTTAGTATACAGTTCCTGTGCTAAATTTCTGGAATCTTGATTATTATATGTCTGGGTGTGGTTTTAATTGGGTTGATATTATCTGGAGTTCTATATGCTTCAGTTACCAGAATGTCAGATTGTTTCCCCATATTTGGGAAGTTTTCTGCTATTACTTCTGTCCATATTCCTTTTCTAACATTTGTATTGACTCCTTGTTTCTCATTGGTGCCTACTAGTTTTATGTTGCTCATCTTTGCATCGTCTTACAGATTTTGAATTATGTATCCTGCATCCTAGTTGTTTTTAAGAGATCTTTTCTTACCTTTTCACTAGCTGCAATGGTGTCTTCAAGGTCTCAAAGTCTTCATTCAGACTGTGTTGCCAGCTTGTGATAGAGATTTTAATTTCCTGTATAGCACTTTGAATCTGCTTCCTGCATTCAATTTCTTTCTTATATTGCTCATTCAAGGATTCCATTTTTCTGTTCTACTCTACTTTTTTATCAGTGTCTTCTTTAGAAGTACTTAATATTTCTTTCATTATAGTTATTTCTTTTTTTACCTAAGAAATTATTTCTGAACTGATTTTCTCTACACCTTTCTGCTGAGGCTGGGGAGGTAGCTCCGTGGCACAAGTGCCTGCCTGGAAAGTGCAAGGTCTTGAGTTTGAACACTGGTCTCATCAAAAATAAAAGGAAATTGAAGTCTATACCTTTCTGCAGTTGGTTCTTTACTGCAGATGCTATCATTTCAGAGATTTCGAGTGTGTGATTTCCAATTTCTTCTATGCTATTATCTCCTGTATTTGTTCTGGGTGGGCCTGGGGCCCGAGAGTGCATTTTGCCCCTTCTCTTTGTCATTTTGAAAATTCCTGCCTTCTGACCTTTGGTGTAAAGCTTTGGTAGAGTTCTTACCTTAGCACCAGGTCTGGGTCTACCAAGTACCAACTCGTCCAGGTGAGTGCAGCTTGGGTCTGGCTGCTGAGCTCCACTTCTTCCTGCTGCAGACCTTGGAGATGAATCTGTTGTGTCACTCTAGCAAGATGTTCTGCTCCCAGATCAGCTGGGTGGGTCTTGCCTCTAGTCTCTCTGCAGGGAGTTCTGCCACTGTGTTCCACACTGGGCCTGTCTGATGGATGAAGTTCCGCTCACATGCCGGGCCTGAACACTGGGTCTGATGAGTTTCCAGGGGGCCCTTGTGGTCTCACACATCTATTTTTTTTTTTTAAGTTGATTCTATCTGGAAAAAAAAAAAAAAAAACATGGACTGCACCTGGGCAAGCCTTGGTCTGTGTTATTTTCAGGAATGCTGAACAGCAAAGAATATTGTGGAAGATCCCGGATATCTCTCAGAAGTCAGAAAACGGAGGTGAGGGAGCCGCGGGCTTGTTCTGTTGAATACATAAAGCCAAAACCACTTGCAGACGTCAGCCCACTCCAAACCAAAGCACGTGCTGTGCTAACGGCAAGCGCTTGCTTTGGCAGCTCATGCACTGACAATAAGCAGAATGTTTGATGAGCTCACTTTCACATGTAGGTATTTCAATCAGTGAAAGCTAAGAATCCTCCAATGACTCACCCTCACCCCCTTTTCCTACAAGGTTCACCTCATGACAGTGTCCCTCGGGACCCAAAGAAGAGCCACGTTGTCTCCATCTGCTCCCAAACCCCGTGCCCCCCCACATAGACTATGTATCATCCGCTCTCTTCTGGCATAACCATAGACTCGAAAGTACAGGGCCCTCCACGTGTGCACCCCCAAATTTTGAAGTACTGTTTTGCTGAACTACACTTGTATCAGTGTGCAGAGACTCTCTCTTGATAGTGATGTATTTTCCTTATTACTATTTGGTCCCTGAACAATTTATTGTTTCATCCTAAGTCCCATTTCATGTGTTAACTTACAAATGTAATTTTCAAAGCTGCATCTAGACTCTTGGGTTGACCGTTGCGTTGCAGTAGTACTTCTTCTTTTCAGGGGTGGGCTCTCTCCTGGCAAGATTTCAGCTATCCGAAGGCCCGAGCAAGCCTTCCCCACTGGTGGTGCAGTTCACCAGCGAAGGCAGCACCCTCTCCGGCTGTGACATTGAACTTGTTGGTGCAGGGTATCGATTTTCACTCATCAAGAAGAGGTTTGCTGCAGGTAAGCGGCTATCTCAAAATCCATTTGCAAAAATAAGGTCGCCTTAGCGCCTCTTTCCTGAGAAGAAATAAATGGCAGTTTTAAATTCCTCTTCCCCTCCCTGACCTTAAAACTGCATCACACTTAGGAGGCAGAATGACTGTTGGGTGAAGTATAAACCCAACAGAGGACCTGAAACCGGGAACCCAGAATGCCCTGGCTACTTCTGTTGAGCAGACCAGCCCGTCGCTCTGTGTAGACCTGTGCTGGAACTCCGTGGAGTAAAATCTGCTGTTGTTATATTGGCAAAGAGGATGAATGTTCTTGGCTTCTAGATTTGTCTCCCACCTGTAAACTAAGAAAAAGACCAAAAGCACACACAAATGTATTGCATGCTTAAGGCAAAGCATCATCAGACTCCTTGATAACTTGCTCTCCAACAAGCCTGTATGAATTTTAGACTTGGCTTTGGAGACCAGGGAGGGTCTGTGTTTCATTCTAATAACAATATAGGCCCCAGATTGGAACTGACTGCCCATGGAGTAGGTGTGGCCTGACATAGATTTGGTCTGGCACAAGGTAGTTCTTTTCAATGGAGGTAGGAGGTTCCCCAATAGCACGTTGATTATACTTGTCTGTGGTTGGCTGGTAGAAATCCAGGGAGGGAGGCTCTGTTTTGCAATGTTGGGGATCCAGCTAAGCAGGCGCTTACCACTCAGCTGCCTCCCTAGTCCCTAAACCTTGTTTCGTATGGCTGACTGATGACGCAGTTCATAATCCTATCTCTTTCACTCTAAACAATGGCCCAAACTGGAAAATAAATTATTTGTGCATATTTCTTACCCTCATTTAGATTCTCAAATGCAAGACTTAATGTCCCGACCTATTCTCAAAAAAACCCAAATCCCTACAAATGACAATCATCTTGAAGCGTGAAAAGGCATCTCGTTGCAGTGGGAAATGAAAACTAAGCAACCGTTGTGTATTTTACATTGGTATCCTGTTCTAAAGTCCATGGTAGATGGCTCTGAGGGGAGGGTGGAGGATCAGAAATGCCAGTCACGTGGGCAACAGCCACATTATCAAGCCAGCAAATGAACTGTCCGTGTGTTTCTTTTACAGGAAAGTACTTGGCAGATAACTAATACAATCTTCTGCAAGGATTCGGAGGAGTCAGGGAATACGCAACTGCTGCGTGAGGAGCAGGTTTTAACTCTGGTCCAACGAGAACAAACTCAGTCCTGCACTAGGGAGTCCACCGGGAGCCGGCAGCTTCGGGCAGCCCAGGCCTTCACGCGGTGCGGCGGTGACCAGTCCTACAGTATTTACTTCTAGGTGTAATATTGTTAATGGTTTTAAAATGTAATTATTGTATTTGTAAATTGTACTCATTCCAGTAAGGCAGTTAGACACTTGAGTTTTAGCATTTTACTATTCCTGAAATGGATATAATTTAAACTGTGGTATGTAAAATCAATAGTAGTACCGTCTGATTGACACAAAGCTTCCAACGGTACAGTGCATTTTGTCAATACATAAGATTTAAATATAATGTGGATAGCTGTCGGGAAGGGGGTGCCACATAGGAAAAGCTCAAATGGGACCAGGAAGAAAAAAAATTGCTTTTCTTCAGTCGTTAGTATCTTTTACTCTAGTGCTAAATAAAAATGCAATCTTCAAATGTTTAGCGGGTTAAATTCAGAAACTATTTCAGAAAAAAAGAAAAATTCTAAGGCTGCAGCATATTCAAAGAAAAGCATTAAGTACCACTTTTTAAAAAGCTTTTTTTTCAAACGGCAAATTTCATAAAAATGCAAACTGTAAACAGGGCCTCTTATTTTTATAACTTATGTAAAAAAGGGAAAGCAATTCATATTTAAAGTTTAAGTATATTAAATTATAATCAAGAGTAAAGAAGACGGGGAAGCCTTCACCGCTTCCCCGCTCTCCACAGGTCAGCGAATGTGGAGATCGCTGGGCAGTCCGCCAGACTAACCCCAAAAGTGTGGTTTTATGATTCGAGACTTTCCAGAAGAGAACTGGCTAACGACCTTTACACCGTTATTCAGAACAGCCAGCCTCTCCCCTCCCGCGCTGGGCAGTGACGCCTCAAGTCTTCCTCTCCACCCACAGGAATCAAAATAGTGAAAAGGAGAATCTTAGGGGGAAAGAGTACTTCTGAGTTTCCTATTTCGATCCAGAAGGAGAATTTTAATTGTCATACCTGTATCATAAAGGAAGGAAGACCTACGATTTAAAACTGACATTCTATTCGAGTTATTGTGCAATAAATTTCCTGTTGGACAACTCAGATTCAATTGTATACAATGTAAATCTCTGGTCATTCTTGGGGAATCAAGAGAAGAGTTGCCCACCGAGTCGGTGCGGCGGCAGGACGCAGTGGGAGGGTGAGGCTTCAAGTCCGGGAGCAGCGGGGGCGCCTAGGGCAGCCCCGCCGCGGTGCCTCTCCCATCGCCCTGGGAAAGCGCGCTCTTCTTGTGACTCAGAGCTCATTTTAAACACAGCCATTGCGATTCTTCTGTTAAGCAACTAAAATTAAGCTGTTGCACTGGTCATTTGCTGATAAGCTGCATCTCTTGTTCACTCCAATTAGACAAAGAATCTTTAGCTCCTTTAAATTTTGGAATCAAGTTAAATTTTTTAAGCCTTATTTTTCCAATGAGATTGTGACCAGCTATTGTTTCTAGTGGAACTTTTTAAATTAATATTTGTAACCTTTAGTCAGTGCCACCAAGAGTATATGCAAAAAGGTAGATTTTACCACCAAAGAATTCTTAGGACTCAAACTCTGGATGGGCTCCGCCCCCCAGCGCTTGAGTGCTGAAGTTTTTCAACAAATTAAATAACATATTCATTCTAAGTAAAGATATTCAATTTGATTTTGAAACTGAAATAGAAAATTTAAAAAAAAAATTATACCCCATAATACCTGCAGAAATTTAGAACACAAAAACAAGTAAAGGGTAAGCTGCAGAAAACAGAATTATCCAGCATATGCTATAAACGTGTTTTTAAGTAATCAGTTCATGAAAAACATATTGAATATTAACAAAGCATATTAAAAATGTGTAAATATTGTTGGTTCTCATGTCTTTCTCTTGATATTTTATATAGATTTAGATTGAATTAGTGATTAAACAAAAGGTTTTTTTTTTTAAAAAAAAAAACTAGTTAATATTATAAAAATGTACTTAAAAGTAGGTTTCCCTAGTCTCCAACACTATTCTGATGTTTCTAGGAACTCAATTTGAGCTATAAAGAAACACTACGGTCGCACAGTCGGGCTTTCTGAAACAGCATAGGTGTCAGTGAGCACGAGAAGCACTAAAGAGGCTGGCCAGCGCCCCGCTACAGGGGCTTCCTCCCCTGCACACAGAGGGTCGCTCAGTAACTCAGCGAGCTCAGAGGGGAAGCTGGGCTGTGACCTCTGTTCTGTGCTGTTCGTTCTGTGAGGCATAATCTCCGACTGAACCTATCTCTGCAGTGTCGTGAAATGAGAATTCATATTCTGAAACATTATCCTCGTCCACACCGAAATCCCATGGATCAAAATGCCCTCAAGTTAGGGTCCTGTCAGCCCAGGGCCCAGCAGGATGGGCTGCTTCCGAGGCAGGGAGTTCTCAGTGCCAGGGCTAAGGTGGAAAGAAACGATTCTGGTTAATGAGAATGTTACCTCTTACAAACTATAACTTTAAAAAGCTATGCTCTAGAAAGATAGAAAGTATTAATGATATTACTTTATTTTGGCAACATGGAAAGTATGTTTTCTCTTCAAATAAAGCCCTATTTTCATGAATTTCTTAAAAAGAAATGATTATCAGTGACCTGAATTTTATCATAATTGGAATTTATAATGACTAGAAATTAAGCTTTTAATTTTTTTTAAAAAACGATCTATTTTCTACATATGCAGACAGCATGGAAATTCACTGTGTACTATTTGAGAATATTTCACTTTTAAAGAAAGAATGGCTATGTCTCCAATGGTTCTGATTGAATATGTGGATGGGAATATCTCAGAAGGCAAAATACAGACATACTTTTATATATGCTTTACTTGGTCTCAGTCTGCAAAGCACTTGGGCCATAATTACACACATGTCCATCTCACAACCTTCTTTTGAAAGAAGCAGAGAACTCTATTACTCTCTCCTGATTCCTGCCGTGTGACTTCACGGGAGTCGCAGGCCCTGCCAGTTTCTGTCCTTAGAGCAAACGAGTGGGACTTCTACTCATTTTCAAGCTCTTCATAGCAGAATTTTTACAAATAAAATTGTACAGAGAGTCTTGGGAAGTGAAACATCTCCCAACAGTGAAGGGATCTCCCGGCAGTCTAATTTAAATTTAACAACAACGAGAACATCAGCTGGGCGGCATCTTCCCGCTCTGAATTTCCTGGACTGTGCTTCACTCCATAAACCTTCTCTTCAGGCCTCAGAAACGTGGGCAGCCACAGCAGTTGGCTGAGAACACAATGAACATGGCCACATACTCATGTGGGGCTTTTTGCTTTGTTCCTTTGGGGTTTTTTTGTTTGTTTGTTTGTTTTTTCTTGGAACGAGAGATTGAACTCAGGACCTTGCACTTGCCAGATAGGCATTTGTGCCCCTGAGCTATCTCCCCGGCCTGTCTTTGTTTTTGAGACAGGATCTCACTAAGTAGTTCAGGCTGGCTTGGATTCACTGTGTCTCCCTGGCTGGCCTCGAACTTGTGGTGATCCTCTGACCTCAGCCTCCCGATGCTAGGATGACAGGCAGGCACTGCTATGCTCAGTTAGCTCGTTTGATTCTTATAAAAATCCCCAAATTCCAAGAGCCTAAGGACTTCTTACGATTTCTACTTCCTTATGGTGACGCTGAATCTCAGTTAGATGAGTTAAATTGCCCAAAGTAACACTACATCTACCCATCTTGGCAGAAAAACGGAACCTGTTTTGCTCTGCCTGTTCTGGGAAAATTCTATGTTGCTTGCCTATATCCAGTCAGACACCAAGGCAGCACTGAAGGAAGGATAAGTCCAACAACAAAACTGCATAAAAGAATCGGCACAACTCAGAGCGTGACACGCAGGCCTCCTGGATTCGCAAACAAGAGACTGTGATTTGAACCAAGTCTCTGTCCACGGAACCTAAAAATGCAGTGGGTGTCAGCCAATTTTATTGAATTAATCAGTCCATAGGGATGGGTCCTGGGACTATGTATTGATAAGCCCCCCAATCTTAGGAATCGTTGCCTTTATCAGTCTCTAAGGTCTTTTCGAATTCTGACATTGCATCAGATTTGAGTATCCATATTCCAATTTGAATATCATATTTTCTACTTTCATTCCATCTCGTGAGTTGGCTTCAATCTTAGAGGAAAAAAAGATGGCGTGCTCCCTCCCTAGGAAAAGCTTCTTCTTCCTCTACTCTTCATGCTATGCTCTCCGCCTCCTGCAGTAGCCTGAAGCATGCTCTCCTGCTGACATTTCCCCGCTGTTCTTCTGCACCCTAAGACTTGCAATACTGGGAGGGGAGTCACACACTGCCACCCCTGTGCAAGTTCCTTTCCTTGTAAGGGACCCTCAGACCTCATAGCTGGGGCCCCACTTGTGGACTCTTGGTCTTCTAGGCATCTGTGGACCTCACTCCAGGAGGCAGAACCGTGATTCCTGCTTTTTCCAAACATCATAGGTTGTTGATTAAAATCGAGAAGTACAGTAACACATCTCATGTCCACTAGAGGGCGAGCATCGTGTCTGCCTCTAAGCTTTCTTTGGAGCAAAATCCCAGGCAGTCTAAACCGACTCAGGTTGCCGCCCACTGGATGTGCTGATCAGCAGTTTTGTAAAAAAGGAAAGAAGGATTTCTAAGTGCATTAAAATTGGGGCAAGCTCTACATGCAGCTTTAGATTTTAATAGATTTCCATGAAATGACTCAAGTTGAATGACTCATGGAGCTGAGCCAGTGAGTCACGTTACCTCAGGGGCTGAGCCGGAGATGATGGCGCACCGCCCACCCTCCCCTGAGGGCCCCCGCCCACAGAAGTTGCAGGGGGAAAACTACAGGGCAGTAAAGAGCTTACAGTCTCCAAATAGGAAAACAGGTGACAAATGTCTTCTCCTGGCCTTCAGATGTTTGTCATTGTCCCTGGCAGGATTCCAGTCTCCTTCCCTGTGGAATGTCACACTTTAGTATCCTAAAGTGGCCATAGTGAGGCCTCCACTGATCTGCCCTTGCGTTCAGGGTCTGATTTCTCTCCTACTGGGGTAATCTTACAAGCAAGACTCCACCTGCTGCCAGTCGCGGGGTCGGCAGGAGGACACATGACACACTTAGCCTCCCCCCTTAAAGTTCCTTTTCCTTTGATTTATAATATTTCCGATTTCCTCTTTCTACGCTTAGAGTAAGGCATCACCTGGTCCAAAAACATCTTCACCTTTAGGAGGAAAGACGTTTCGGTGAAAAGCAAATCCATTTTAAATGTCCCTTACTGAAAGCTTGGGCAGCTTCACGGACCGCGGTTCGATCCCCGGCACCACAGGCTGTGCCAGTCCTGCCCTCGGGGTGGGCTAAGCCAGCCATGAAAATGAATGAATAAACAAACAAAGGTTCTGAAACAAGAAAAAAATAAATAAATAAAATAAAAAATCTTGAAAAAGAATGTCCCTTAGTGTTATAATGACAGTAAATAAGGCTTGTTGAGACATAGTCAGCCACAGCATGACTGTTCCTGGTCCTGTTTGGGCCCCCTAATTTGAGCAAACATCCAGATATTCATTCTGAGAATGAGCAGTTCTATGCCATGTACTCCTCCCTCGAATACTGACTAGCAGTGTTCAAGTTCAGGAAGACGAACTTCTAAGCACCCCTTGAACACACTTTGGAAAATCCTCCTTTTAACACTAACTTATACATCTTTGAAGGACATCAAATAGTGTAATCAAGAATGTTTTGCAGGATCAGCAAGATAGCCCAGTGGTCTAGAGTGCATGCATAGGTGAGTTTAGACAAGTGCAAGGACTGTGGCTTGGTTCCCTGGCACCCCCAGGGCTGGTTGAGCCAGTCACACACACACACACACACACACACACACACAAGGAATGCTATCCAAAGATGTTTCTAGAATATTTCTTTTACCTATAATCCCTGTCACTTCCTATGAATTCTTGCTTTTACTAGTTCCTCTTGGTGAATTTAGTTTTACCATCTAAAATATGTACGAAGCCGGGCGTGGTGGCGCACGCCTGTAATCCCAGCACTTGGGAGGCTGAGGCAGGAGGATCAGTGCGAGTTCGAGACCAGCCTGGGCTACAAAAGTGAGCTCAAGGTCAACTTCAACTGCATAGCGAGACCCTGTCTCAAAAAGACAAAAAAAAAAAAAAAAAAAAAAAAAAAAGTACGACATGAAGTCTCTTTAGTTAGTGTTTTCGCACCTCGCACCAGCACACCACAGCCCCTGTTTGTTAAAGATGCTCCAACCCTTGCCAGTAGGGAGCGAATGCCAGGAAACCGTGCTCAGTAATTGTCTGTGAAGCAGCTTTTAGGAGACAGAATCATTGCAGATGAACGTAGGCAGTATCTTTACATAAACTTGTTTTTAAAAAATTGTACAAAAAACGTGTCACCTAACACCTCAGAACAGTGTGGCAGAGGGTTCTCCACAGACTCCTAATGCATATTTAGAGTGGCATTTTTTGACTAATTTTACAAATTTTTCTTTTTTACATAAAATCAATATGGTTCCTTTTTAAAAATCCCAGATAAATCGTCTGTTACCAAACAGGACAGTGAAAGCTGAATCATATTATGTCGCCCTACATACAGTTCAATTTTTTACCTATTCAGGGTTTGTGAATCAGTTGATAGATATATAAACCATCTATAGCTTCAAAATATTTCATCGAAGGAGTAGACCATACAAATGTTAACTCCATCTCATTCATCTTATATTACTTTACTATTTTTTTTTTCTTTTTGCCTTTCTGAGACAGGGTCTCACTATGCAGTTGAGACTGGCCTTGAGCTCACTTTTGTAGCCCAGGCTGGTCTCGAACTTGCACTGATCCTCCTGCCTCAGCCTCCCGAGTGCTGGGATTACAGGTGTGTGCCACCACGCCCGGCTTCATCTTATATTACTTTACTGACATTTTTCTCACACAAAAAAAAATTGCCTAGTGTTTCCCTGGATCACCATTTCAAACTATTCTAGATAATACACCAAATGATTACCACAGGGACCTCAGTCACAATATCCAAAGCCAGAGTTTTTCCTGTCCCTGGAATTGCTAGGATGGCAGCTGTGCCAGCTGCATGGATTTTGCAAAGCCGCCTTTAGCTGCAGGTGAACAAGCTGGGAAGGGTGGCACCTGTGGATGCTCGTCCCCCCCCTTCTCCCTCTCTGCTTCCCCTCCCCTGCCCCTTCCCTCCCCTTTCTGTTCTCTTTCCAGTTTCTTCCTCTCCTTTCCTGGTCTTCCTCCCCTCTTCCTCTCCCTCCCTCTCCCTCCTCAACACCCCACACCTCTTTTCTCATAGCCTAAAACAAAGAGTATTGGAAAATTGCTGCAGAATATTTTTCCTGCAAAAGTAGAGTGTTGGTAGGATGATAGCTCCATCCTACCTAGGAGCAGAGATTTGCTACAGGCCAAACAGTAATTTATAGAGCTGGCTTTGTCAACTGTTTTAATCGAAAAGAATTTTATTTTTCACTTGCATAGGAAAGTGTCTATGTAAATGCAATGTTGAATTTTTAGCTTTCCTCGCTATTAAGTGGCAATGTAAGACATAGATTTAAAAAACAAGCAAACAAGCAAAAAAAAAAAAAAACTCTTGTACTTTAACAATAAGCAGCGAGGAAAGGAATCTCAGAGAAATTCTGCTAGTTCTAAAGATAATGAAATGCAGCCGACAAAGGAGAATTCTGTCCTGTCCGTGTGAACGCTGATTTGGTGGCAGTCTTTCCAGTTATCTATGACTGGTGTAGCAAAAATACACTGAACTTCTTTGTAATCTTGTCCTGAGTATGTAACTTCAGGAAATACCTCCTGCATCAAATATGTATGAAAGGCGTTGTGGATTACAGTGCTCAGGATGCATTTCAGACTTAGTCCCCCTGTTGCTGCTTCCTGACAGCCAGGGTTGCCCGGCCAGGGTGGGCTCCACTGTGTCCACAAAGCTCCCAGAAAACCAGCGCGGCTGTGCAGGCTTGACCCCCCACCCCCAGGCAGGTTGGGGGCGGGGCAGGCAGAGCTCTGACTTGTGGCAGGGAATCATCAGACCATCTTAACGTCACTTGCCTTATAAGTTAGGAAAAGTGTGGACATCACGTTTTTGTAAAGAATGATTTTATAAACGTTTTTCCCTCATCTTTTCCCCTCATCCCTCATTTCACAAAATCTTGAATATGCAAGTCTTTATCACGATGCATTTCTGCAAATGTGGTTCCCATTTTGAATCGAGCTGGATTCTACATGTGAGTAAGTCGTTAATGAAATGTGATTTTCTTTTTTCTGGCAAATAAATCAAGTTGTGAGCCTCTTTTACTGCCAGCCTCTCAAATGGTGCTCTCCATTTCTGGGAAAAGTAATGGCACTGGAACCCCTATCTGGGTGGGGGAGGGGAAGACCAAGGCCTGACGCAGGGCACAGACTTTGTTTTTGTTTTTAGATTTTTTTTAATTTATTTCTCTTAAACCTCATTTATTTGTTTGTGTTACGGCTGGCTCAGCCTGCCCTGGGTGGGGGTGTGCAGCATGTGGTGCCAGGTATCGAGGAGTGGTCATAGTGCTTGCCTTAAGTTTCCTCCACAGGCGCTTTAGATCACTGAGCCATCTCGCTGGCCCAGGCAAGGACTTTGGAGGTGACGAAATCCCAGCTGACAACTAACTGGCTGTGGACATGAGGGGGTGGGGACCCACGGGCTCTCCATTTCTTTATCTTAAAAATAAAGAAGAATTGACCCTTCCATGCCATACGCCTTCTCTTCTGTGAGGAACCTGAAGTGTAAAAAGATTAAGGGCAAAGTGGATAACAGGACATGGCCAGGAAGAGCTTTTGCAAATGGGAAGGGGTCCAAGAGCCGAAGGAGGGGCAAAGGCAGAGAGGAAAGTGGCGGAAGAAGGAGGGGGGCGTGGCATGCGTGTGCGACACCCCCCACGAGGGCTGCCATGGAAGCATTGGCTAAGAAACACAAATGTTAGAAAGTAAAAGGAACATTGAAGCTGGATGTGGCGGCGCATACCTGTTATCCCAGCACTGCAGAGGTTGAGGCAGCAGACCAGCCTGGGCTCCAAAGTGAGCTCAAGGCCAGCCTGAACGGCATAGCAAGACCCCATCTCAAAAAAGACAAAAACAAGTGAATAGCATTAAAGTGGAACTAGACTGTATTGCACAGAAAAGTTTTCAAAAGGCTGAACAGCATGATCCTCAAAGGACTGCATCATTAGCCCATTAAATTAGATGATATTTAATCAGTTTTTTTTAACAGGTCCTGGCTACTTCAAGATACACAGGCAATAAGAGGTCCTTGGCCAGCCTGGCCTTTCTGTGGAAGGGGATTGAGATGGACCTGAGCACATCATGCCGTCCTTCCTTCTTCTTTTTTTTCTTTTAATTTTTTTTAGAATTTTTTTATTTTAATTTTTTCTTGTTTCAGAATTTTTGTTTGTTTGTTTGTTTGTTTTTATGGCCAACTCAGCCTGCCCTGAGGGCAGGGCTGGCACAGCATGTGGTGCTGGCGATTGAACCGCGGTCCCTGCAGCGGCCCAAGCTTTCCTAAACAGGAAAGCTGTAGACCACTGAGCCATCCTGCTGGGCCCCCTCCTTTCTTTCCTCTCTCTCTCAATTCTCCCCCCCCCAACTGGGTATTGAACTCAGGCCCTTGTGCTTGCCAGGCAAGCGCTTATTCTACTGAGCTGTCTCCCCAGTCCCAGATGCCCTCCTCCTAATCCCGTCCTAACCCTGCTCTGTGCGCCCACTGAGCCCTTGAGTGGATGCTGCCTGTGGAGACCCAGGCTCACGCACTAGGCTGGGGCTGGGACGCGATCTCCTCTCCTCTGCGGTGACCTCGCATGCAAGTGTCTGCAGAGTTCATTTGGCTCAGTTTGCTTTTCCCTTGGGGCCAGGGAAGCCTGCACGGGGAAGCAAAGGCTCCTGGGTTAGGGCAGGCAGGGCAGCGGCAGCCAGGGCTTCACCAGGACCCAAGTGTACCGCGCAGCCAAGCCAGGCGCAGGCCGTGCGACCCACGCACAGGCGGCCAGCCCGGGTTTCCTGGGGAACTGGACCTGGTGTGTGAGCCGGGTCCCAGTGTCCTACGGTGCCGGAATAAAACCGAATACTTGTCGTACAGGCAAATGCAAGCTCGCAAGGACTCCTCTCCTGATCCTGGAGGCCGCTGGGCTGCAGGGGGCATGTTTAGGGGGTCGCCATGGAGATGGAGGTGGCCTTAGAGACGGAGGCAGCCAGGACTGCTCGGTCCGCAGCACAGCCTGGTCCAGTGGAGCCGCCTGGCCGCGGGGCAGCGGTGAGCGCGGGAGCCGGGCGGGGCGGGGAGAGGGTGCGGGCGTCGACTCTTGCCCAAGCGCCAGGGTCTCCGCTGCCGATCCCACGCCCTGTGTGCGAGTGAAAAAGAAAATCGGGACACCTCGAGTTTGGGGACAGATCCTTGGGGTCCAGGACTCCCACTGAGGCCCCACCTGGCCTGGGATCCCGGTATCCGCGAGGCGCCCCGCTGGGAGCGCACAGAACCTGGGCTGTGGGCTGTGGCTGAAGTGCGGGGACCAGGATGTGCACAGGGAGGGCAACACGCGTGCGCGCACGCACAGGCGCACACAGGAGTGTTCACACGAGGGGGCACCGCACGGAGGCACACTCGCGCACACCCGCGCGCACACACAGCACGCACAGAGACCCTCACTCACAAGAGCTGCTTGCACTCCCAGGGATCACTGACGTCTAGGTCAGAGCTGGAGACAAGTGGGGTGCGCTCCGCACCGTCCCCTCACCCCACCTCCGCATCTTTGTTTTGATTTCCTGAGGGGCACAGGGCTTCCAGTCCAAGTTGTGAACCCTCAGAAGTGAACACCTGGTGTGCATGCGTGCATTCTGCGACCATCAGAGAGGGTGAGCTCTGCAAAGCCCCTGCCGCTGCCGCCTTTTTAGCAACCTTCTGTGAAAGGAGGCAGGACCCCAAGGAGCTGCTTCATCAAAAGTTAACTCGCCTCTGCTCTGCCCAGAATAAATTACTATTGCTTGAAGAAGAAAATAAAGCCCTTTGGGGGAAATTTTAGTTTTGAAACCAACAAAGAATATTAGCAAACTTTACCAAGATTAAACATGGGAAGCGCCAAAACAAGGTTTCTGGAGTGGGGGGGGCCTCTTCCACCCACATGCGGAGGTCTTCCTTCCTCTCTGCGAGGGGAGTGTCTGGCCCCGCTTCGCATCCCCTTTTGGAACCCAGTGCTCTTTCCCGCAGTCAGAAGTTTTCAGAGCATCTGATGTGTAATTCTGTGGACCCCATACCTGCAGATCTGTGTATGCATTGCTCCTGACAAACCCCCATTCCTGCTCAGTAGGCTAGCAGAACGTGTCTGTGTACTGTAGTTGGGGGTTCGCTGTGACGCCAACGAAAGTGTCGTCAGGTCTTTCTGCTGCTGTTTTACAAAATTCTTCTTCCCCACAGCATGAGGATGTCGAACAGTGCTAAAGACTTAGCTATGCGTTTACTGAAGAAAAAGAGGAGCCTGTCCCCACGCAGCAGCCTCGAAGGCCACAGGAAGGGCGTTCAGGGCCGCAGCAAAGAGTGAGTGGCGGGGCCCAGGCTTCCGATGGGTTATGGGATGGGCAGGTTTGCAGTGTTTATCAGGGGGACGGACACACACGCATTTCTTTGGGGACATGAAAGAAAAAGGACAGGAGATACGGGGTTAAATTCACCTGCTGGGGCCATTAAAAATAGGCAAGAGCACATGCTCATGTGGAATGTTGATGCCGGCAGCGCTTTTACTATTTCAGGGAGGACCCCAAGCCCCTCAGTTCTAGAGGAACACCGTGTGTGACACAGGCCAGACCTGCTCCTCGTACAAGGGCTCCTGGGCTCTTCTCCTCTATATCACGTAGCTACATTATAGTCCTATGTATGATGAGGTATCACGCAAATATAGTATTTGCTTCAATTTTTATAGCAAGAGATAGGTTGCCACAAATCCCCCTCCAGACACTCTGCCTAGCCTCCAGCATACCTGGCCCACCATCCTGGCCACGTCCTGCAGCAGGTCTGGCACCCTCTTTCCTGGGGGTCTTTAGCTACACTCTCCCAGCTGCGTCAGTGGCCTGAAATGGCTCAAAACATTGCCCTTTTCTGGTCATTTTGACCTTGGGGAAGAGCGGTAAGTCACATGGTGCCAGAGCCAGTAAATGGAGAGGTGAATGAGGGTGCACTGTGATGTTTCTACTGGGCAGAAATGTCCTTAAATATTTCTAATCAGTTCAGGACATGAGGTCAGCCATGAAATGACCCTCAGGAAAGAAGACTTCCAGAACTGCTTCAGAAAGAAGCTTGGGACAAGAGTGTTCAGAGTGTATGGGGGTATTCCATGTGGGCTTAATGGTAAAAGTGTCTTCTGCTGTACGATTTTTAACTCCGCCATCACATATTTTGAGCACTCTTTGTACTTACACAACCCACTTATAAATTCATACAACATTAATACAAAATTTGCACTATATCTTCACAGTCTTTTTCTATAGCCTTTTACATGGCTACTATTTTGTGAATTTAAAATCTGGGCTAGTTAATGTTCTCCAGTTATTGAAGAAATTAAGTTGGTCTCCTCTTTCTTTTTCACTGTGTAGTGACACTTGCCTTGGGTATTTGTCAGCAGTATAATTAATGGGCAAAGGCATGATTTGGGGCTCTTGCTACATATTGCATTTATTTCTCTAAATAGATGAATCAATTTTCAATACTTCCATGGTGCTGGTAAGTAAGCACAGTACGGGAGAGGAGTCATGACCATATACAACAGACTTTCCTTCCCACAAGTCTCAACAGCATGGAAGGGTGTGAGCCCCTACACCCCCTGGCTGGGAAACAGGCGCTGGGGGGAGGGGGTGGGAGCCGCAGAAGTGGACTAATTAGAGTTCGTAGGCCAAGAGCTTCTAGTCACAGAATGTATCAATGCGCTCACCTGCAGCTCTACTTCCCAGCTCCACAAGTTCAAGGGTTACGTATGCAAGCTCTCCCTGTTGCAGGCAGATGCTGAACACAAAAGAAGCAAGGGACCCTAGCATATAAGAGAGATGAGTTCTGAGTTTTGTTTTTCCCTGAATGATCAATAATAATATTGATCATATTGCTGGTGGCTGCTAACACTCATGGTGCCCCTGCTGCGGGCTCCCTCAGGCCTCCCTCGAGCTATAGGGATCGTCAAGCTCTGGCACCAGGTGCCCAGCACTGGCTGCCTCCTATCTGGCGTGGACCCCTCACTGAGCAGGGTTTCTGCACTGGCGCAAAAAAAAAAAAAAAAAAAAAAATATCGGAAGAGGAGCGTTACTCCATGTCATGTGAAGAACTAGAGCTCCAACCTCAGTGCCCCTAACCAAGGTTAGCAGCACACGGCTGCTCTCGATCACCCGCATGTCACCTCCTGCTGCTTTCAAACTCCACAAGGCAGGGTGTTGGCACCAGAAGTCCCGGGACCCACACAGCCGACAGGACTGGCAAGGAGGCCTCTTTTGGGGACATTGCCAGTCCTGCTCTGTCAAGGTAGGCACTGTTACACCCATTCTACAGATGAAGAAACAGAAGTTTAGACAGGTCGAGGCTCCAAAGCTGAACTAAGGAACAGCAACAGCAGCAAGGCCTCCATTGATCAGCCAGATGTTTTCGCTCCCTGAAAGCCAGCACTGCATGAACGCTGTGAGTCCTGTCTATTCATTCACCAGAACCTTGGGCTTCCCACCTATGGGTCGGAGCAGGCAATGACGATACCGTTCTGGTCAGAAGCGCAGCCTCTGGCAGACCAGGAACAGTGAATAGACGGGCCCTTCTTATGTTCTCCAAATGGAAACAGAATCCATGAGGTCAAGTGACCTCCCCAGAAGGATGTGGCATGACAGGCAGCCTCATTGTCCCCGAAGCCAGCAGTTCCCCTAGCAGGTCAGGGTGAAGATCTGAGACTGAAGCCCTCTTGCACATCACACCACAGGGTGGCGGTGTCGTGTACACGGACTCTCTGCGCAGACCTCGCTCTCCAGCTGGACCCTTTTGTGGCAGTCGCCACACCAGGCAGCCCGCACCACGGGTGCCTTTCAAACTCACTCATGCAAGATTTAGCGAGCGTCTCCTGTTTCCTCCCGCTGCGCCACGTGCTGAGCTCAGCGCAGTGAATAACTGCGACTCCTTTTCCACCACACTGAGAGCCCCCTTGGAACTTTTTCAGAGCGGGACGGGGCTTTCCATTAAAAATAACCAATCTGGAAAGGATCATGTTCAGCACTGTGTTCTAAGAATTTAGAGCCACACATGACCAGGCCCTGCTTTGTAGAACTTAAAATCTGGTGGGAAAGACACTAAGCGAGGGGTTTTCAAGGCGATGAGTGGATTCCATGATCCCAACCTATAGTGCCAGGAGCTGCTCTCAGGCAGGTAGAACGGGGCTGCCAGGCCAATGTCCCTGTCGTGATGCCTGAGGGAGAGGCTGGGGTCTGATCCGAGATGGGCAAGCGATGCTGTCTCTTCATCACCGTAAGCCCGAATGAGAACTGGCTAAGGTATAGCTTCCACCACAGAGGGAGAGGCCCAGGCCGACTGCAGGGGCGACGTTTCCAAATTAAACTACAAGTATAGCTAGTCATGTTAGCAAAACATTTCACGCATAATACCCGCGTGCCTCTTAGAAGAGTCCCATGAATCAGGTGGGGAAGATATAGTATTCCCGTTCTTTTTATAAATGAGAAAATGATGCGTTTTTTTATAGATTACGTTGGGAAAAGAACTGGCTCCCGGCCCAGGAGGGTTGGAACGCGTTGCCCCTGGGGGGATGAGCGCAAGCGAGCTGCAGAGGGTGGACTGAGGGGCCTGCCGGAAGTGACGAAGCTGGCAGGGCGGAGCAGGGAGGACCTGTATGCTGGAGGGAGAGGGAGACCTTCCAGGAGATCCCAACGTGCGAAACCAAGCCAGAAGGCAAAGGCGTTTTGGCCAGCGCAGCTGCAGTAACCTCGGCATTTCTAACAGAGGACACAACAGATGAAGCTCTTAAGCTGGGAGAAGGTCACTTTTTAAAGAATCTTGTCTGCTAAACATTTTTTTTAAAAAAGGATGTCCCTTTAAAACACAGTCAAAGGAGACAGTTTTCAGAGGCAAAGCCTCAAAGGCTAAGCAGAGCAGGGCCTGGACGCCTGTGAAGAGGCGCTCAGACTCGCTGGAAACCAGGAAAAGGTTAAGCTGCAGCGAGGTCGCCTTTGGAGCCCACCAAAGAGCAGCACAGGAGAAGGGAGAAGATACCCAACATCCGCCGGGCGAGTGAGAATAAGACTGTGCCGGCTGTTCCGCGAGGGTCCCGGAGAGGAGGTCCTGGGGGCCTGGAGGCGCTTCTGCCTGCTGCGCAGAGCCCAGGGCAGCGCTCCCGGACGCCTTCCTCTTCCTCCTCGGGCCTCTGCGCGCAGCCTCTGAGGCGTCTCTGGGCGGTCCCGTCCCAAAGCGTGGCCCCCCTGCTCTGCCTGGCTGTGACGTGCTCCACCGCCCACGCAGTCCCTGTCCTAACGCCCTGCCCCGCCCTTCTCGCGTCACCACCCCTCTCTCACTCACTTTATTTAAAATTACACTCAGCATCCTCTCGCTTGTCCACTTCAAAGCCCCCTGGCCCCGTCCGACGTTGGCTTTGCCTCTAAGGCAGTCCTCTCGCGAAGGGCAAAGCGCACGTGCCCTGCAGCTGCGTGGTCCGTAGGCTGCCCGCACTCGGTAAATGAGAGTTCTATGACGGCAGAGAGCTGCGTTTCGTTCCAGGACAGTTTGCTAAAGACCTAGAGTAGTGCCTGGTGCAGAACAGCTCGTTAATAAATAGTTTTGATTGTTGAGCGTTATGTGAGCTTCCGAGCGAGTGAGTTCTGCTCCCACACACACTAGATTCAGAGTTCTACCGAGGCCTGAAGTTCAGGCCGCCTGGCGACTTTCACTGCTTGGCAGACATGCATCTACAGCGCCTAATTTTTTGTTCAAATGTTTCTTTATTGAAACATTCTATGATACATTTATTTCTTGAAACTTGGGGGGGGGGTACCAGGATTCAAACTCAGGACCTTGCGCTTGCTAGTGGGCACCTACTTTTTAAAAGAAACAGGACGGCTTCATTTGTGCTGGCAGTTAGTATGAGAGGGCTTGAGGACCCTGCAGGGACGCAGGGGCCACCATGGTGCCTGCTCCCCCAGGGTCGCCTTCCTTGGATGCCGAGGGCAGTGCGGTGCCCTTGGCAGTGAGCTTGCCTCCCCCACTACCCCCTGAGCTGTGAGGCCCTTCAGATCATCACACTGCGCCTTCAGAACCGGCCCTCACAGCTCCCAGCCGCTTCCTCCACCGCAGGCCGCTTGCTCCACCGCAGGCCGCTTGCTCCACCGCAGGCCGCTTGCTCCACCGCAGGGCGGCTCTCTCCGGTGCGGAGGCGGGCCCAGCCTTTGTCCCGAACCTTCACCCAGCTCCTGGAGCACACCAGGTGCCCCGCCTTCCCCGGACCCCATCCTACCCAGAGAGTCACCTTGGCTTTTCTCTCCTCCGAGTACAATGGGGCCAATAATATGGTAAAATAAAATCCCTCAGAACGACATTAAAGCCCAGTAGGTGTGTTATAAGCTCACTGGCCACAAAATTTAGTTGCCTTCCTAGACAAACAGCACCACCTTCTGCAGGGGAGTTGTCCTGCTTTTGGCCTGAAGTGCGACGCATATTTAAAATGCGTCAACATTGTCAGGTGGAAAAGTCCAAAGTGAGAGACCTCGTGCACATTCTATCTTGTACGCCATACTGGGTTTCTAGAACGCAGAGTCTGTTTCCTTCCTGCTCCTGGGACTGCTACTATGCCTGTTGTTGGAGAATTAAAAAGTGCAAAGATTCTTTTTTAAATGTGTACACGTAGGATCTGAAGGCTTTTTTTTTTTTTCTTTGTGTACTCTGAAATCTGTCCACTGGGTGGCAGCACACGATTTTAGTAACAACACCACACACACACACACACACACACACACACACACACACACACACGTGTGCACACTGCCCCCAACCCACTCAAAAGCGACCAAACTTCCATAAATACAGTGTGTGGTAGCTCCAGACAGCTCACAGTTCCCGATAGAAGGAAGAGAGAATAGCAACATTTTGAATCTGTTCCTGCAAAAGGTCCAAGATGAACTGTGTGTTCAAATATCACCTATGAGCTTCGGGACATCTAGATAAATAGTAATGTGCTAGATGAGTCTTCAAAAGCAAGAAGAAAGGATTGTGAACATTTTGTCCACATAGAAAGGAAAAAATATTTGATTAGATACATAGGTTCAGCCTGACCCATACGTTACACGATGTGTATGTGTATTAAAACATCACTCAAATATGTTCAGGTTTTAGGTCCGCAAGCAATTTATAAAATGTTCCTGAGGAAATTAAATTTATGGAAGCATGAACGTGGTCTGGCTTGTTCAAAACGCTTTTCCCCTTTTCTTCAAATAACCACAAGGCAAAGCCCGGCCACTTGAGCGCGCAGAGAAGCCAGGGCCTGCGTCAGACCTGCCATGCACGGAAATCCTTGGGAGCAGAGAGGCCAAGGGCAAGGTCAGCGGGCAGAAGCTCCGGGGCAGCCCCCAGGTTGCAGACAGGGCCAAGCAGCCCGGAGGAAGATTTTCTGGGGTGTTCCAGCTCCAAGGTCCGCACTGGATTTGTGACTGGGGGTGTCAGAAATAATCTCTGGGAAAACTCACTGTAACTCAAAGTATTAGCTGACTGCTGTGCTAAAGTTACAGAGGTGACATGTTCATACCAGAGTTACACAGTGTTCTTCTCCTCCCTGGAATAAATTCATTTGATCATTTTATTTATTTATTTATTTATTTATTTATTTATTTATTTTTTTTACTTGCTTACGCCTGGTTTACAGTCTCTGGCATTGTGTTCAAAGTACTTTCTTTTTCTAAAATGTTACAGCTCTCTTAGGTATCCATTTCCCACTGAAAATTATGTTCCCCACAAACACCAACAAGCTGATGCAATTCATGGACATCAAGAACACTTTTCACATTGTACAAATAAGACTGACTCCTGTACCCCCTGGCCAAGAGCTTATGCATCTAGGGTGCTATTGCTCCAACTTCAGGCCAGCTGTGTGTTTTAGTTACTTTTTGCTCATTCCTGGGACAAATACCCAACACTCAAAATGAAGGAAGGAAAGGTTTATTTAGCTCACAGTTCATAGAGGTTTCAGTCCATATTCGGCTGGCCCAAGGCTGATTGGAGCAGGGCGGAGAGCATCCAGTTCATGGCGGTGGAACAGCAACAAAATGGCGGCAGAGGTAGCCAACCAACACGGCAACAGAGCAGCAGCAACAGCTCAAGTCTGTCTCTGTCTCTCTTTATATTACATTCAGGCTCTCCACCTTAGCTCCCGCCATAGGCTACACCCATAATCCCAGAAGTACTTCCACCCATAATCCCATCAGCACTAAAACCTATAATCCCAGGGATCATGGATCAATTCTCAAACTCTAGAAGTCCCCACCCAGTGACTCCATGAGGCTTTGGGGGGACAACTAGACATAAACCATAACACTGTGGTAAATGCCCACAAGGTGATAGTGGCACCACCAAGAGCTATATCTGCAGCCTAGAAGATTATTCAGATTGGCAATTCCCCAATTTTAAACCATAGAAACTTTTATTTCTATAAATTCCCGAAGTTTACTCTTTAACGTACTTGCTTACATTGCACGTACTTTGAATCTCTTCCTTTTGACTCTTCCAGAGAACCAAATACCTTATTACTGAAGTTGAGTTTCTTCTTCTCACTGTCTCTGTTTCCAGTCTGTCCTATTCCAATGTGAAAAAGTGAGTTTGCTTGTTAAAAATAGCCTAAACTGGTCTAGAGGGGTAACTAAGTGGCAGAGTGCTTGCAGAACACTGGTGGCAGGCTGAGTTCAGAGTTCAGGCCCCAGCTGTTCAAAAGGAAAGAGAGAAATGTGGAGGGGGAAAAGGAAGAAGGGAGGGAGAGAGGGAGGGAGAAAGGAAGGAAAGGAGAAAAGGAAGGAGGGAGGGAGGG